>MU225254.1:473489-486272 GCA_018584345.1 Thuja plicata | reverse complement strand
AAAACAAACCTGATATAAACTCTTTCACAGTTTGAGGTGCTATATTTATACCACATTCTTGCAACATTTCATTAGTATGCATGGTAGAACGTATAGATCGAAACACATCATAATGATAATGAAATTGAACGTGAATTTTGCAACAACACGTTACTCTTTCCTTKTTAATCYTGACATACCATGGTTTACATTTTTCAAAAGATCTTTGACTAATAGAAATAGTTAACACCTTAGCATCCACAAATTTGTTATACAATTCAGTTTGAGTCATATCCAAAAGATGTTTTGGATGTGGATCACGAATTTTTGAGCTGACTCTTAATTTAAGAACATCTCTAGCATTAGGTGATACTCTTGTATTATCGTGCCAAAAATTTTCAATCAAAGTTTTGACTTCACCAGTAAGTTTCATGTCAGATCTCGGGAGTCTGCCACTAAAGCTCCACAAATGGTTTGCTGGATCTCTTTCAAAGTTAACTCTTCTCTTTATAGCTCTTCCTAAATTTTTATGATGAATATTAAGATATCCACTTATGTTTGTCATCATTCTTTTATCACAAGTAGTTTTAAATTCCATTGTTCCCCATTTATTTTTAAAAGTAGTTTTAAATTGATCTTCATCTCTTACTAGTACTTGGTTATAGCCAGAATAACCATCAAGAAGAAGAATCTTTCAGAACCAGAGACATATTGTAAGATTTGTTCCATGGATGGAAGAGGGTGCCTATCTTTTCGAGATTCTTTGTTAAGGTCTCTAAAGTCTACACAAAGTCTTATCTCTCCATTCTTTTTTTGTACTAGTATTAAATTGGAAACCTAGGATGTATGTTTAATAGGAAATATGATAACACCATCCAGGTGTTTATTCAGATCTTTCAACATTAAGGGCTCTAACTTGGAGTTAATAGGCCTTTGCCTCTGTCTGATTGGCATAAAATTTTTCTCTAGTTCTATGGTATGTTGGGTTAATTGAGGATTGAATCCTTTCAAATCAGCATAATCCCATGCAAGCACATCATTATATTCTCTGAACAAATCAATAAGGAATTCTTTTTCTTCAGGAGAATTAATTTTACCAACCTTCAAGTACTTGTCTCTGAATATCTCCACCTCTTCATAGTGATCTTCCTTGATCAGCAAGGTGGTTTTATTCCTTCTGAATTGATCATCAGAGTTAAAAGCTGACTCTAAGTTAACCAATCCCTTTGGAATATTATTAGTCTTTAGCTGAATGATTTGATCTTCCATTTTCTGACTGTGTTTGTCATTTTTAGAAGCCGAGAAATCTTCTACTTCAGTCATAAAACTTAAAATATGTTCATCAATGTTAAAAACTTGCCAATTGATATAATTATCTAGGATAGAAGGCCTCACAACAATTTTGACATGTGACTGATCTAAGATCTATCCTTTATTTTTAGTAATTGAAACATGTGCACCAATACCACCCAACCTATCAGCATGCTATTTTTTTCTTCTAAGTATATAAATGAGGTTAAATGCATCAAAATCATCTAGAATATCAGATACTCTAGTTTTGTACAACTTCAAAACATCATATTTAATAGCATTGATACCTCTCACCTATTTTACTATTAGCTCACTGTCCCCAAATGCTCTCAAGCATTTGATTCTTCTTTCCCTTGCCCATTCTAAACCCTGAATACGTCTTTCATATTCAGCCACATTGTTAGCACATGGAAAAGATAGTTTGTATGCAGCATAAAATTTATCACCATCAGGTGAAACTAACATAACCAATGCACCAACACCATATTTATTCCTAGATCCATCAAAATATAAGTCCCATAGTTGGTTAGATAATTTAGATTTAATACCTTGATCCTTTATCAGATTAGGCAAAACGACATCAGATTCCAAAATAACATAGTTACCAAAACCAGCATCAAACACATCATCTTCTTGATCATTTCTAGTTGCCCATTCATCCAAAACAATTTCAGGATACTCCCCAGTTTGTGTGTAATAAGATGAATTATCAGTAATCTCATCTAAATTCATAATCACAAAAATTGCATTAATAGGGTTGGTATTATAAGGCTCTATGTGATCCTTGGCCCATAACTCTAATTTTATGGTTATCTTAGTACCATATCTAGTTCTAAAATATAGGTGAGACCAATTTGATATGAAATATCCATCTATTTTGGCTATAAAGTCCCTTGGCAGACATAGGGAAAAATAAGGTGGTAGGGTTATGACATAAATATCTTGAGGAATTAAGAAATTTGGACATGAGTGTATGGTCAAGCTTGCATTTTCAACAACCCCTAAGGTGTTGACTAAAGTACCATCAAGCTGGATCACTCCTTTCTTAAGAGGTTCATATTTTAAATCCAAAAAGTTAGCTATTTTCTTTGGTATGACAGTGTTGGTTGCACTACTGTCTACCATACAATTATGCACTAATTTATTTCCAATGACCAAAAAAACATAAAAAGGAGGAGGCTTATTATTTGCAGGTTTCTTACCTTCCTTTTTTGTTGTCTTTTGTGCATTTGCCAGCTTTTTATCAACTAGCACTACTGATTGCTTCAAATCTTTAGTCTTTTTACTCACTTGTGTTGTTGGTTGCTGCACTTTAGCAGGATTCTTTTCTTCTTTAGTTGTTGTTTCCTAAACTTTAGAGGGCTCTAAATTAGCCATAACCACTCTAGGAGGTAGATGAACATCTTGCTGTGAACTTTTTGTCCCTTTAGACAACTCTTCCTTCAATAAATCAGCATGCCTTAGAATGGATAATGAATACTACATAGAAATAGAAACATTCTTTTTCTTCATATTATCAATAATATTATAGAGAAAAACAAACTATACCTTCTGAGGTGATTTACCAATGGTCTGATCTGCTTGCCCCTGATGCTGTTGTTCTTTGTTTGCAAGAGTGGAGTGATCCTATAGAATAGATATAGGAGGAATGAGTGGTGATTGAGTTGCGGCAGAAATCTTAGCAACTAACTGCTCTTGCTCTAGAGCTCTCTTCTTGGCTCTTATGTTTGGTGATACAGGTGAATCATTACTCACTCCACAAAACCCTTCCTCTTGCCAATTCAGAAATGTAATGTCTAGAGAAGTTAGGTCTGGTTGTTGTTGAGTCTCTTCACTAGATGTAGTAGGTTATGAATCAATCACACTTTGAATCATTAGGGCTTGATTAAGAACTCCATTACTGCACTTAGATGTATTGTGGGGTTTCCCACAAGGATAGAATCACTCACAATCAGTAGCAAGGTTATTTTGGTTAGGAACAATATACCTAACACTATTAATAGGTGTGGGATTATAAGGTCTATAAAGCCTTTGGTTCCAATTTTTCCTATTAGCATTGCTATTTCCTTGGTATTGTTGCTTGTTACCTTAGTAAGTGGGATAATTAGGTTGTTGGGATGAAGAAATAGAAAACTAGTTTTGCGTATGGGCTATTAAATTGCCTTGACCTTGCTGCATTTTCAGGTTTACCACCTCATTTCCAAAGGTTTGTAATAAGATCTCAATATTTTGATGGCTGTCTTTTATGCTTTGCAACTCATTAGAACGGGGAACACGCATTCTCTTCATTTTTATAAGATGGTAATGGAGCCAAAGGTGGGGTAATCAATGTCATATTTGATTGGATGCTAGGAAAGAAAGGCATAGGTGGCCTAGGAGCTATCTTCCCTACCTAAATAAGACTATTTTCTTCCCTAATTGCAATTTCAAAAGCTTGAGGTAAAGAAGTTCCCCCGATATATTGGATCATAACTGAAATGTCACTATTCAAACTTTTAAGGAAGTACAGAAATGCATATTCAGTAGAGGGCCTTACCATGGAAGGAATCCTATTCCAAGTCTTTTGAAATCGGAGATTGAAATCACTCATCTCTTCTTGTGGAGCCCTTATAATAGTAGTTAGTTGTTCCACCAAAGAAAGATTGTCAGATTTATCTTCAAAAAATTCAGAAAATTCCTCACGTAGTGCATCCCATGTAGCAATTGATCCAAATTAGAGAGTTCAAAACCATTCCAATGCTATGCCCTTCAATGATGCAGCTAATAGCCTCAAAGCTACATCCTCCTCCGTGATATGATGCACATTGCAATGAGAAGAAACATCTATGATGTGCTCAATGGTTGTTGTTTGTCCTCTTGTGAAATATGGTAATCATTTCAAGGCTTCCAATGGTATGTTGTTGTGATTTGCAATCCTTAAAGGACTGCCTTGATAAAATGGCACAAAAGGCAGTCTTCTAGCCATTCTTGGTGCTGCTACAGTGGAACTTGAAGATGCTGGTTGTTCTTGTTCTGTTGGTTGTTCAAGAATAACTTGAAATTGAAGTGCAGGAGGACTTTATGAAGATTCTTTATCTAAAGCTGAACTTCTCTTAGATATTATTTTCCTTGGTCTTCCTAGCATCCTACCCCTTGCTATAGGATAGAAGGAGAGATCTTTTGGAACTATAGGTTCTCTCTGAAAAGTTCTTCCGCTCATTATTCAGATTATTTTCATGTATCAGAAGGAGTCCCACTAGGTGTGACAAAAATTGTTGAGGTTTAGGAATACCACCCCAACTTAGACATTAGGGCTTAACAATATTCTATCCTAACAATGGAAACCTTCTCAAGTTGTGGGTGGACTCCAGATTCTAGGCCAGTTCCTATTGGATTTAGGTATCAATAATCTACTGCTTTCTCTTGATTTTTGGAAAGAAAAGGGAGAAATTTTAACAAAAACTAAATGAATAAAACTTGAGTGGGTGATACACCAAATAAGATTCATATTTCTTAAAGATTCAAACTAACATTTACTTGACATACCCTAATGTTTTTTGCAAAAATCATTCACTGTCCAATACATAGGCTAACTTGAAATTCACTATTAGGGAGTTCACCACAAATAGTAATACTCCTGTCAACAGACATGCAGATTCTACAAAAGGTTATATCCTGCAACCTAGAATAGGAATCAATACAATTCACAAATCTATGTTATATATATACTACACTTGAATGCAGAAAATTGAATAGGATTGATAACAAAAGATCATAATGTATGAGAAATGGGCCAGTACATGAATGAATTTCAAAATAATGGCAAGGAATACATGCATCCTCTTGCACAAAATTGATACTCAACATGAACTAAATGGGTAAAAAATGCATAAAAAAGGCTATTGGAACAAAATAATTCACTAAAAGCTCTTCTCTCCAAATTCTGAATCCCTACTAATCAAGCAAGATCTCAGCTATATAGCTCATGAATCTAATTTTGAAAATCACTCATCCCTCAAAAAAACCCTCCAAAATAACAAGTTACTAATCCTATGGCTTAATTAGTGCCCCAGATTAAGCCCTAAATTTAGCCCCTAAAGTTGGTGTACAAAAGAATTAAATCCTTCTACATAATTTACCAACTTATTACAAAATACATTATAAGGCCATCAAAACCAACCCAAAATGCATAAACCCCATTACATACATAACCTAACTCACAACATAACCTGATACCATGGCACAAAAAACCCTAACTCTAAACCGACACCATAGTCAACAATCCTAACTTGATTTGCAATAAACCTGATCCATAGTCAAGCTCATAACTAAACTTGAATACAGCTCATGATCGATTTGACCCAACCCACTATGAAATATCTTTATCTATTGTGGCACTTAAGGTACTATCATGGCATTGCTTGGGTAATGTCAAGGCACTGCAACTAATAGGGCATTGAATTTCTTTGTCAGTGAACTTGAAAATTTTGTAAAACATTGCATAATGTTTTCGCATCTCATTTGCATTTGGCTATGGAGGTAAAGTTTAAGGTTTTCTACTGTGCCTCAATGCTTGTGGTTTGAATCTAGAACTTGATGCCATGATGTATGGCACTGTATCTGCAACTCAGAAAAGTTAAGAAACTCAGACTTCTTGCTGTGAACTTAGGCTTTTTGTGAGTTACAACACTATATGCCATAAAGTATGGCATTTTCTCTATGGATTTATTTTGAAGAACGCTGGAATTTAGGGTCTCTTTCTATTGCACTTGTAAAGATGGAGAGCTTGAGCTCTATGTAGACTGTGAGTCTTGACCACATCTTTCACTGTATTGATACACATGGCACCTATTTGTAACTTGAAGAGCTTGGGCTCTTGGTGCAACTTCTGTAGCTTCTTCCAAATCTTAAGCCATGACATATTGCACCTCCTCTATAGTGTTAACTTGACCTCTCCATGCTTGAATTGGTTTTGAGATCTCAGAATGTCAATACATGTTTGATTTTTTCTCTTTACTTTGAGTTAACCACTATAGTATTCGACTAAGTACGAGCTTTGGTTGAAGGATGTGGAGTTATGTTTTACGAGCTTAGTCTTGAAACTTGACATATTTCAGCCACAACTTCAGACTCATTCCAATCTTATAGTGTACAATGAACTTGGCCTTCATCCTTTTGAACTGGTCTACACTAGCAACACATGGAACTCTTATGCATTTGTTTCTCCACAATATTTGACATGTGTAATATCAGATAAGTAAATCTTGACTCATTCTCTGTAGCTTTACATGAAATAAATACATTACTATAGTCGACCACTATAAAATTTTGCATATTTAGTTAAGATCTTTGGTTTTAATAAATCCAATATTTCTGGGTTATTAAAAGATTTACATCTCTAGCAGAAAATATAGCTTACATTTTACTTTTAACACACTATTGTCTTTTGCAATTTACATATTAAGGTTTTGGGTTTGAAAGATTTACATCTTTTGGCAACAAATTTGGGCTTTCATTTACCTCTATGTTAATCCCATTCTTTGTAGCATGAAACCCATAGCTTCACCTTGATTTTTGTTATGTTTGTAACTATATGTTACTCCCCTTTATGATTGCACACTATCTATTGGTTGAATAGTAACAAAATATGAACACCCAGATGGCTTATCCTGCACATTTAGATGTAAAATTCTTAAACATATACAAGCTGTCATTTGTTTTACTGGGAGATGGACTCTAGTTTCTCTTTCATTGGCTCCATTCAATGTCCTCCCTTGAAACACGACAATAATGTCATGTCTAAAACAAAAAACATCTTCACACTATTGAGGCTATGAGCATTTTTTAATTGAACTAAACATATTACATATTCAATCAACAACATAATGTAACCCTTTGTCTGAACTTTTATTATTACTGTCTGAACATTTTAAAAATATACAGTTTCCCTTACTGCAAAAATAGACTGTATGTTTAACCTTATAAAAGTAATCACCCATGGGGTTTGAGCATGGGCTCCTTACTCCCATAGGAAGCATTCATGACATGAAACTCAATCCAAACATGTACATCCCCTTCTTTGCATCTGCTCAACCCAATCCTTTGTTATTGTCATTTCAATACACGAAAAAAAAACATTGTTTTCCATACACTCTGAATAGAACATTACTTCATATTCACATCAGGCATATGGACATTGTACTTTACCTCCCTTTTTTAATAAATGAAATACCACAACATCATTGACCCTTCAGTTGATTCAGATACATAACATAAATACACCCTGTTTTTCCTCATCTTCATGAACATATGCATAAATAGATATCAATGTTTTAATGTGCATATTCCTTTTAATTTGTTTGCAGAAATAGATATCATTATATTGATTCCTTATCTCATTAAACAATATTGAGATGATGTACTCATTTAATGCCAACAATTTATGCATATTTTTTTCTCTCATCTTGATACAATGTAGCCATTTTCTGTAAATGCACACTCTATGACAACATATAAATACACTATTACTCTAATTCTTGCACATTGTTTTCATTTGTAGCTCATATGTAGATTATCAATTCTGTTATATACCTTCATTTTTTGGAAACCATACAGTCATGTAAACATAAACATCAACACTTCATAACATGAGACCGATGATGACATGATTGATTGTTAAGCATGCATTTTCCATAATTGAGTCCTATTCACATATCTTTTCTGCATTTGGATACTTACTGTAACAACATTACATCAAATTCACCCTACATGATGATGGTAAACATTTTCTCCTCCATTTTTGCCTATCTCTTCTGTGGACCCTTTATCGACCATGTGTCTTCTTCAGCATCATTGTATCATCCTTCATGCATTGTATCCTCCTCTTATGTATCTGCATGAACTATAACCTCTTGTGATGCACACAACTTTCTTGTATGTAATGCCTTATGTGAGGTTCGATCATGGGCTACTGAAACCCATTGCATTTATTTTTTTATATGCATTTAGTTACTTGTTCACCTATTGCATAGACATGACCAATGAACCTGTTAGGTTAGGAAAAAAATGAGCCAATTAATGTTTGTGTGTGAGTGTCATATGAGATGACACTCATTCATGAATGTGTTGTGAGGTTTTCACACCATCGCCCCATTGTAAATGGGGACCCCCTCTTTTGCAGGCAGTAGGAGTAGTAGTAAGGCAGTGAGTAGCTTAATAGTGAGAGTTTGATGAGTGAAGTTGGAAGTGATATAAATTAAGGAGAAGGAATCAATTGAGTATACATTGAAAAGCTAAGTTCCATCGTCATCATAGCAAGAATTTGATAACCTTGAATGAACAATGTAATCCCGCCGACGTGATTACTTGCAAATCACATCAATATAACTGAGTTATGATCCACAAGTGTAAGGAACCTTGGAGTTTTCTCATGTCCTTCATGAGTAATAACTTTTCAAGAGAGGGTTGAGTGTTTGATATCCTGTATCAAGTGTTTAATCCTATATGTTATTTAGTGGTACAAAACTCACATCAACATTATTTGGCGCTAGAAGGAGGGCATGAATGAATTTCATTCTTGGAAAATCATAGTGTTGATGGTACACAAACCCTCCATCATCATATAAACATTATTTGGCGCTAGAAGGAGGGCATGAATGAATTTCATTCTTGGATCAACTTGGAAATTCAGAGTAGAGATTGATGAAGATGCGCTTTCAAGTTATATTTGAGATGAGAAGATCTTAAAAATCAAAAAAAAAAAAAGTGAAAATTTTGAAAAAATCCAAAAAAGTGAAAAATAGAAAATCCAAAAAGGACAGGTTTCTCAATGGATAGGAGGGTGGATGTTCTTCCCATTTGGTTTGATTTGAGAAAGAGGTTGCATCCACTCAAATTATCTCAGCTCGCAGCACCAGGGTAGTGTAGGATCCATGGTACCACAGATCATGAGGAAATGCATTGTTTGATTTTCCTTTTTAGGGTGGATTTGGCATTAAGAGGAAGAATTTCTTTTTCAGGGGTATGTGAGCCTGCGGTGCTTGTCCATTCAGAGTCAGAGTTCCTTGAGTTCAAAAAGGATATCGATAGGAAACCAAGAAGTGGAAGTGGAGGAAATACTTGGTGCAGTGTGCATAGCTTCTCACATTCAGAGTCTACTTGCCCATTATGTCAAGATGCCATGGAATTAATCAAGTTTCAACTGGGCTAGTATGAGGAAGTATCGAGAGGTGGCAAGGATTTCTTTCAACTTTCAATATGGGAACCAAATAATGAAGAGGACACCTATAGCTCAAGTTGTGAACCAAAAGAAGATGAGGATAGCATGGTTGAACCCAAAGACCAAGATATTCATGTGGAAGATGAGCCTTCACACATTACTCCTCAAAAGGAAGGAGTTGATAGGAAAATCAAGGAAGCAATTGAATTCCTCCAAGGAAGAGGAAGCATATCAGACAAAGATCCACACCTTGAGGAGCTAGAAGAAGATCATAACAAGTTTGAGGAGGTGATTCTTGGTGAACTCTCCCTCATGCTACAAAGTTGAGTTCTTGAGGATGAGTTGCAAGAAATATCTAGCACCCTTCATGAAAGAAGCAATCAAATGGACAAGTTGAACAAGGAATTGCAGGTTACAAGTGAATCAAGATATGAGAAAATTTTTGATAAAGCATTCCAGAACATCATTACCACCATATTCTTTGGGGGGATGCTAACAGATCTCGAGAAAGAAATACATATGGATTCATTGCCAAAGGCATCCCAAGACATGCAAGTCGTTGCAAGGGGCATGGTTCACCATCAACTCCGACCTCCAGAGGCTTTGCCACTTGGGATTGATTTTGATGAACTTATGAGTATATTTGGTGATGGTCTTCCTTTCTGTTTTAAAAATTCCAAGTTTGATGAGATTTCACATGAAGAATTGTAAAATGTTCCTAAAGAAAATTTAGTGGGTAATCTCATGACAAATGAAGAAGCTTCAAGTGTATTTAGTGAGAATGTGCAAGATATGTTGAGCAAGGAACAAGTTACTCCCATAGAAGAACAAAATGAAGAATAATTTGGGTTGATTCTATCGTTGGAGAAACTTGTGGAGATATTTGATGGAGATCTCATCAAGCAATCCTTGATTTTTGAAGATGCACTTAGTGATGCGCACAAGGATGCGTGGTTCATGATATACAAGGACAAGCCACCTAGAGCAGTATTCCAAGGCCTTGATTTCATGATTGATCTTGCCTTGATTGCTCACAAGTTTAATGTTGATGCTAGTGGGGTGGTCCATCATCAACTTCGACCTCCTAAATCTATGGAGAATTTGTAGGTTCCATTTGAATTTGAATCACATGAGGTTGTTTCTTTCCCTGCTCTTAATGTTCAAAGTTATGAAAGTTGTTATTTTGATTATGGAAATTTTGGAAAGAAAGCTTGTTTATGGATTGACCATGGTCCCAATGAGTTGCCTCAATTGTTGATCTTGCATGAAATTTTCTTAAGTTTGAGTTTGAGGTGACTAAATTTTTTTTGGAGTACAAGGATAAGCCTACGAAATTGAGAACTATCACCCAAGCCTTGTTGCTCTTGAATATCCTGAGAAACCTTGTTAGATCTAGTGTATATATCTATCTAGTCAGTGTCATCCCTTTAGAGTCATGTATATAGTTAGAGTAGTTTGGTCTTGGACCATTTGGTTCAAGAAGGTTAGAGTAGGTTTCCCTTTCAGTCAGTCAGTTTAGTTGTCTTAGGGAGCCCAAAGAGTAATTTGTCTCGAGTCAGTAGACTTGAAGTTTGTTTGAGTGGCTCAGTCAGTTAGTGTTTTAGTTTGCCTTAGAGGGTCAGTTTGTAGGTTTGCCTAGGGTCGTTTGACCTGAGTGGTCTGCTTTAGTCTAGGTTCTTGCTTTAGTTAGTTTGGAGGGATCCAAATTTGTGAGAAAGGCGATGATCATACAACACACTCTGGTGTTCTCCCAGTAGTTTTGTTCAGTTCATTTCTTTGGTATTTCTTTGTGGGGTTCCCTTGAATTGGAGATTGGATTCCTAATAGCTTTATCCTGCGAAAAGGATTTGTCCTAAATTTGGATTGGATCATGGTTGTGTTTGGAGTATCCGAGTCTTTCGATTACAACATTTTACTCACACTTAATTGCTCTGAGTTCTTTGGTAGTTTCAAAGTGAAGTTGGATTTAGTGAAAATCATACACCTACTCCAGTGCCACTATGGTCTTCCAAACCCTTCGCAGGCTTCATTGCCTGCAAGCCAAACAAAAGATGAAAAATGATAGAAAAGAAATATCAAAAGAGGAAAATGCAAAAAAAAAATCAAGATGAAAATGAGAAAAGGAAAAGAAAAATTGGCTCAGGGTGTGCAATCATCTCTACCAGTGCTACTAAGTAGTCACTAAAGGTAGAACCGTGATTATGGTGCCATAGGGATAACCTCGTCAGGGCTATAGACGCTTGACTGGCAGCGAGGCTCTATCAAGGATGCTTTTGGAGTAAGGATATTAAAATAGATAAGTTTAATGGATCTAGGAAGCTTTCCAAGTTCTTGTCGAGTGGGAATGAAACACTTGCACACACATGGGTAATCGAAGATGAAGGCTCCTAGCTTAGTTCATGGTTTCTTCTATTTTGAGTGCATTTCCTAGTTGTTGGATAGATGAAAGTGGAATTGATCAAAGATTCTTGGTTCCAAACGAGTCTTATCCTTGAAATGTTCAGGAAAATTTCTTTGGGTGGATGCTAGATGTTGTGAGGTTTTCACACCATCGCCTCATTGTAAATGGGGACCCCCTCTTTTGCAGGCAGTAGGAGTAGTAGTAAGGCAGTGAGTAGCTTAATAGTGAGAGTTTCATGAGTGAATTTGGAAGTGATATAAATTAAGGAGAAGGAATCAATTGAGTATACATTGAAAAGCTAAGTTCCATCATCATCATAGCAAGAATCTGATATCCTTGAATGAACAACATAAGCCCGCCGATGTGATTACCAGCAAATCACATCAATATAACTGAGTTAGGATCCACAGGTGTAAGGAACCTTGGATTTTTCTCATGTCCTTCATGAGTAATAAATTTTCAAGAGAGGGTTGAGTGTTTGATATCCTGTATCAAGTGTTTAATCCTATATGTTCGGTAAGTGAAGTTTGAGAGTTGGTTTTGGGCAATTTTGCCCTGCTGGGAAGTCAAGTCTGTCTGGAGCATGGGCAAGAGTTGTGCTAAATCTTTCAGGAATATAGGATAAAACCAAAGGATTCATGATGACACAAGTGTAAACCCTCTGATAATCCTTTTTCCAGCTTCAATTTGATCTTAGAAAGTTGAAATAGATTGCGGGAAGTAGCTTTGCTGAAGGTGTGCTGAATCCTTAAATTTGGCTAAGTCCTAAAATATTTCAAAAACCCCCAAAATCTAGAATCTGCACCTTAACTCCTATGAAGTTGAAACCTATCTCAAACATCCTGGAAGGTATTTATACAAATATAACTTAAAGTATAAGAAATTAAATTAAAAC
>MU225254.1:451141-469893 GCA_018584345.1 Thuja plicata | reverse complement strand
ATGTTAGCAAGTGTTTGATAGGGATCTATATACTAGGCCACTAGCATCCTAGCAGCTTGTTAGGAAGCCTTGTGTGGTACTCTAGTCTCATTTCCCTTGAATCATTGCATCTATGGAGGTAGCGCCGCTGGCAAGCTTTCATTAGGTTCGATCCCCATCCATTTGCTAATTTCTTCATTCATAGGAGTAGTAGTAAGGCAGTGAGTAGCTTAATAGTGAGAGTTTGATGAGTGAAGTTGGAAGTGATATAAATTAAGGAGAAGGATTCAATTGAGTATACATTGAAAAGCTAAGTTCCATCGTCACCATAGCAAGAATTTGATATCCTTGAATGAACAACGTAAGCCCGCCGACGTGATTACCAACAAATCACATCAATATAACTGAGTTAGGATCCACAGGTGTAAGGAACCTTGGAGTTTTCTCATGTCCTTCATGAGTAATAACTTTTCAAGAGAGGGTTGAGTGTTTGATATCCTGTATCAAGTGTTTAATCCTATATGTTATGTAGTGGTACAAAAATCACATCAACAGAATGTTTGTTGGTTTTTTTTGTGTTTGTTAAACTAACAGGACGATGTCATTCTAAAAAAAAGGTTTCTTAGATAGAAAAACTAAATCTGTTATATTCAGATATCTATCTTTGAAAATAAGAACAATATACATCAGAATGACCATTAATAGTAAAAGTTTTTATGTTTTAAAAAAATTCCCTTTAATACTATCTTTCACTTAGTGTGGATGCACATTTCCTTATTACATTGAATTTACCATATAGATATGTAGCATTGAAAGAATTGATTGTAGTTGTATGATGTTTGTGTTTCATGCATTGCTTAGATCCTGCTGGATCTAACACCATTTTATCCCTTATGATGCAGGTGAAAAACCCTAAAGACTTAGCTAAGATGAAGACATGAACCTGGAGACCTAAGACCTGACAGACAACCAGCTGAAAACAAACATACAATAAGGCAATGCATGGGACCCCTACTCCATACTTCTATCATGTTTTCTATTCTGCAAATGTACTCTTTGGTTCACATGAACTATGAAATATGAAAGGACACTTGTATACTACATTCAGTTTGAATGCACAATGTAATGATCAGTTATAAGTTTGAAATTTTGTAATGTGATCAATAGTTAGAGTACAATAATGAAATCTAATAATGAATGCAATAATGAAATGCTAATAAAAAATACTTGAAAGATAGTGTTAATTGGACTCTTAAAATGAAATCTTTTCCTATTTGTGTTTATTTTTCTGTATGTTGTAATCTGGGGTAACAATTACAACAACAATATACCATCACAGTTGACACTATTAAAATGTTGTTCCATTAGCTATGAATCTTAATCATGCTACAATTATTGTTTTTAAACTACTGTTGTTGCTATCAGTGATGTCATAATTAATTTTATTTCTGTTATACTCCCATCATGATAGCTTTAGTATTGCTATTATAATGCAACCATTTTATACTAATGTTAATTTTTTTATGATATATTTAATAGTCTTTATCTTATGTTATGAACCAATAAAAAAATTAACATTATAAAAATTGCTCTGTTGTCAAGGATGTCTTGTCCTCCCTAGGAGAGTCAAGTAATGTCTTTGATTTCCTCAACCATCTTGGGGACAACCAAATGTCCCCACAGTGTTTCCTATGTCTGCAAAGTATATCAGAAATATTTTGAAGAGTTGATTTTTGGGGAGTTAGGAGAAATGCCTTTCTTTCCTGCAATACCTAAAATGCCATTGGGGACGGGGATTGGAGTTTGAAGGGTAGGGACACATCCTCATGGAACACTATAGACTCATTATTAAAATTTATCTTAATTAAAAAAAAAACTTAAAAATATTTATCCTCAAGAGCATATTTGATAAGAGTGAACAGTGACATCTTTGATGACATATTTATAATGTGCATACCTTGTAAGGATGAATATGTGCTATTAAGATTCTAGGCTTGTTAGTTTTATGAATTGGATGGCTAGACAACTAAGTATACCTCTCCAATTTCTCAATATAAGCCAGTGTTGGCGAAATCTACATGGACATTTTAAAGTTAGTTGAAATGAGTGCAAGCCAATACATAAATGACAAATTCAATAATCATCAATATCAAGGACATTTACATTAACACAATCACTACTAAATAATTATTTATTATGAAGTAGTCCAATCATTACCCAACCTTCAAAGGCTTACAAAGGAAAAAATTGTGTGGAAAATTAATAAAATCGTTGTCAAATTATTAAGGAACGAGTCCTAAGTTTGGGGCAGGCTTAACGGTAATGTAGGAATGTATATTGTGAAAACTTAAAAAGGGGAAAATTACTTATCCTTCCTTTGGTTTTTTTGCCTATCATTAATAATATATAAATGGATTCAAGATAAACAATCATACAAAAGAAACTTATAGAAATAAATACAACAATAAAATAAAACAAGAACACCAAACAAACAAGGACAATGGCCGAGTCCAATTATACCAATAAAATCGCTGATGAGAAAGTTTGCAAAGATAAATCAAATTTTTTTTTTAAAGGCGAAAGTAGACAAGGCTACTATAACTATATATAAAATAATAAAACATAGTTGAAAGGCTCCATGGGGAAAGAACTAGGAAGAAAACCTCGCATCGTAGCCCCATTACAATAATTACATTGATTTACAGTTCTCAATGCGAGAACATATAACCCAACACAAATATGTTGCGAAGCATAACTTGGAAAGACTACTCACCGAAGCTAGCATTTGACGATGGCCACCACATCCCTTGCCATGAATGTGACCATAAATGTGTGAAAAATGCAGGACAATGAATTTGTTGAGTCATAAAATCAGGGGTGTGTATTAATGTTGATTCCACAAGCCAATTTGGCCACATTGATATCCCTTGAGGTACAACAGCCGATCTCACAATCACACTTAAGGGGAGTAATGTTCTCTTCTAATTATGTCATCTAATTCCCCATTAATACTATTGCAATCTTCCACTATGAGCAGTTCAATTTTTATTGAATCACATCCCATATTCAAGAGGTAATCAGCCACATGATTGCCTTCCTGATAGGTATGGGAAATGACACAACTTTTAAATTCATCCAGAAGTTCCTAGATCTGATTAAAAATATATCCCAAACTCCTATTAGATAAATTTCTGTTAATGCATGCTTGTATCACTATAAGTGAGTCACCTTCCACATGGATGCATTCAATTCCTAATGATTTGGCAAGAACTAAACCTTGAAGTAAAGCTGACGCTTCAGAAATTTTGTTTGTCCCAGGTAGAATATCAGAAGATTTCATGGCAATTGGATGCCCAAATTCATTTCTCAAACACACCCCAATTCCTGACTTACCTGGATTCCCCTGAGAAGCCCCATCAAATTAATTTTGATAACACCATGATCTGGAGGAAGCCACTTGACCTTATTCTGATCCACTTTCTCAGAGGAGTTGTTCATATTAAAAAATTATGGTAAGGTAATATATCTCCATTCCTTGAGCATTGCATCATCCCATGATCTAAAGTGAACCTATGATGATCCCAACTTGATGTTGGCATAGACCACTTCAGATATTGAATTTTCTATAGTAAGTATCACATTCTCTACTGATGATGTGGACTGTCTAAAGATACGCTTATTACATTCCCACCATAATGCCCAAAAAATCAAGGATGACGAGCACTTCCATATTGGAGAAAGAAGAGAATTGGACTAAACTATTGGCCAGGATTCAAATAATTCATGTAGTAAATCTGGAAGTGGCATACCATAGTTCAGTTTCTTAAGCATTGATTTACAACATTCCTGTGCATATTCACATTGCAGAAAAACATGATCTGCATCCTCAAACTCTCTCTGAAAAAGTAAACATTTAAATCTTTATGTAATATTGAACTTTTCCATCCTGTCACTAGTTAAAGGTCTCCTTGTAAGGGTGAGCCATGCCAAAAAACCAAATTTTTGTAGTATATAATTGTTCCAATATAATGAATATGCTAGACTTTTACTTCTAGCAATTTCCACATTACTAACTACCAAGGTTCCTACCTTAATTGAGTAATTACCTTCATGAGATGGGGCCCAAAACAACAAGTCCTCAATAGGATAAAAGACAACTTGTCTAACATTTACTACTTGTTTAAATAAATTGCATATGATCTCAGGAATTAGGAGTAGTGAAGGATTTTTCCAAACCACTAAATGTGAATGGGGGTCGACATGATCTACATGGTGATAGACCTTAATCACCCAATGTTGTTTAAAAATAGGAATTAGAGCCATTAACTAAGGATTATTAGCAAGTGGTGGTAGACCATTCCACAAATCCTCCCAAAAGTTAGCATTTCATCCATTGTTGATCTCCCAAGAGACATAATCTGCAATAACATCTCTCGAGGATACCATAAAACTCCTAATTTCTGATCCTTTTGGAAGGGAAACTGCTGAAATGATACAATTGGGGTTTGAGGAATCCAGGTATTTCAACTGCATAATCTTACACCATGTGTTGTTTGGTTTCTTCATCATTTTCCAAACCAATTTCCTTGCATATGCTTTGTTACGATGTTCTATATCATGAAGGCCTACACCCCCTCTTTGTTTTTCTATTACCATCTCCTACATGGATATTAATGAAATTTTTTCTTTGACGTGTCATATTGCTGCACCATAAAAATCTCAAGATGACATGTTTAATCTATTTAATCACACCTGGTGGGGCACGAAGAACTGAAATAAAATAATTTAGGATGACATATAATACTAATCTGATTAGGACAATCCCGCTAGAAAGAGAAAGCCACCTTACCTTCCAGGTAGAAAGTCTATTTTTAATCCTATCCACAACTGATTTCCAGTAGCCCAACTTATTAGATCCTATAAAGAAAGGAATCCCCAGATACAATGAAGGGAGAAGATCTTGCTGGAACCCCAAGATCTTGACAATTTTAGAGACAATGAGTGCATTTGTAAAAAATATACAAACTTTGGATTTGGGAGCACTAATTCTTTGTCCAGAGACCGTAGTATATAAATCTAACACTCTCTTGATTGCTTTTTCTTCTTGCACTATTGCATCACCAAAAAGGAATGTATCATCCACAAATAGTGAGTGAATAACAACAATAGAAGTACTTGGCAATGAAACCCCCTCCAAAGACCTTGACCATGTCTCAAGGAAACAATCCTACTAAATGCCTCAACCGTGATAATAAAAAGAGAGGGGGAAATGGGATCACCTTATCTAACCCCCTAGGTTGATGAAAAGAAGCCCAAAGGGAATCCATTAATTATGACTGAGAAAGAATCTCCTGATATACACACCTTGATCCATTTACACCATTTTTCTGAAAAGCCAAATTTCTTGAGCAATTTCATTAGAAAATTCCAATTCATCTTGTCATAAGCTTTCATCATGTCTAATTTGACAACAAAAGAAGGAATTTTATGGGTGTTAATAGAGTGTAACACTTCATGTGCCACTAACGCACCTTCCATTGTCTCTTTCCCTTGCACAAAACCTCCTTGTTCTGTAGAAATAATCTTGGGTAACAACTTTTGCAGCCTCATATAAATGGCTTTTGTAAAAAAATTGTGTATAGTATTGCAAAGAGATATCGGCCTAAAATATGAAAAGTTTTTCATTGCCAAAGACTTTGATATTAAGGCTATATTAGTAGTATTAAATTTTTTCAACATAGCTCTAGGTTTTCTAGATTCTTCCAATGCTAAAAGTAGGTCATAGGCAATAACATCCCAACATTTATGAAAGAAAATAGTAGTGAATCCATCTGCTCCAGGGCCTTTATCCAGTGGTATTGAGAATACAACTTCTCTAATCTCTAAAGTGTGAAAGGCTTCAATAAACTAGCATTATCTTGAGGTGAAAACAATGGTGGTATAACTGATAGTAGTTCTTCTTCCAATGCAGGAGAAGGAAACTGACCTTGGGGTAGAGCTAATAGGTTTGAGAAGAATCTAAATCCCTCTTGTTGGATGTCTGTGGCATTCATCAACAAATTACCTGAAACAACATTCTCAATTTGAAAATAGTATTATTTGCATGCCTTTGCTTGATTGACATATGAAAGAACTTAGTATTTTTGTCCCCTTCTTGAAGCCACAATTCTCTCAAATTTTGTCTCCAAAATTCCTCCTCTCGGCCACAAAGTTCTTCCCATTCAGCTTGTAAAATCTTTTGCTTAACAAATACTTCTGAATCTAGACCATTCTGAATGATAAAATAGTGGATTTTCTCTTGTTCTTTAGAGACCTCTTTCTGTCAGAATATGTTCTTGAAAACATGTTTGTTCTAGATCTTTATTTTACCTTTGAGGTATTGTAATTTTTTATTGAACTGAAACATTCGAGTACCTTCTTTGAATTGTGCACTAATCAACCACTATTTGAGAAGTGGCTAAAATTGGGGGTGTCTAAACCACATGTTCTGAAATTTGAATGACGCTTTCCTCTTAGTAACTTGAGGGCCCACTGAAATATTAAGCAATACCGGGTAATGATCTGACCCTGTAAAAGGCATAACCTCTGTATAAGCTGTGAGATTTAGCAACTTCCAACCTTGAGAGACTAAAAATCTATCTAGCCACTCAGCTATTTGTAAGAAGCCAGATCTCATGTTAGTCCAAGTAAACTTTCCATTTGTTGGGATAATGTCAATCAGACTACTATCCTAGATAAAATTCCAAAAGTCATCCATGACCCTTAAGGGAGGACAAATTCCTCCTTGTTTCTCATCATGTGAGACAATTGCATTGAAATCCCCTATGAGGATAATATTTTTATCAGCATGATCTTGCATAAGTTGAGCTAAAACCGACCATAATCTACATTTGTCATGAGTTTTTTTTGGCCCATAAACATTGATTACCATAAAAGATAAATCAAAATGAGTAAAGCTAATGAGCTGCCAGTAATGTTCCTATTGAATAACAAGGCCAAAAGCTGTCTTTGGATTCCATAACACTATCAAGCCCCCAGAAGCACCAACCCCTTGCATATGAGCTGATTCCCATAAGGTCCATTTCCCAAATGTCTTGGAAAATGACTCCTCTGGAAGTTTTGTTTCTTGCAATAACACTATATCAGCTGAGAGAGAGTCCAATTTCTATTTGACTCTATGTATTTTTTCAGAGGCATTAATGCCTCTAAAGTTCCAAGATAGGATCTTCATTGGCTCTGAGGAGAACCCCTAGTCCTCCTCATGACTCTTTTAGATGAAACAAACTTCTCATCAAGAGTTGATTGAAAACCTACTTCAATTTCCTCTTTTGTTTTCAAGATTTTCAATTTCCTGCCTCTCTTCTTAGGATTTTTAACTATCTCCTTTACAACTAATGATGATTGTAAGATAGAGATTTTTTCGATGTAATCAAATTCTGATCCATTATTCTTGATATTTGTATCTTGCTTCTCATGTTCAATTTCCATCGAATCTGGTAGAGTGTCTAAAATCATATTCTTGTGTAAAAATTCATTATGTTCCTCAATGAGCTCAGAATCTTTATGCAATTCCCCCAGCAATGGATCATCTTGTGATTTCATTACTACCATCACATTATCAACAACACTTGAGTGGAGTTTTAATCCCATCTCACAATCTTGAATCTCTGTAGGAATAGGCAATGGCTATGAGGAAGTAGCCAAATCATGAATAAATGAATATGAAATGTGACCCTTAAATTGTTGCTCCTTATGAGTTTGTTTTTTTGAGGGCCTTTGTCCAAATCCCAAATCAATATTGTCTTCTTGAACTATTTCATGAAATAACTGACATGCAATAGAAACAGAGATATGACTAGCTACAAACTTAAGTTCTGCCTCCATTGGTTTAGCAAATTTGGCCTTATTTTGCAAGGCACAAAGCATGTCCTCCCAGTTCTGATATTTTGCCAAATCATGACATTTTTTCTCTATGCTATTTGACTCCATCGAATAGTCTTGATCCTGGGGTAACCCTTGAATAGGGGAGGTCAGTAGAAGCTGATTGGCAGATGATACTTTATTAGCATTTACATACCAGCCATAGACCGAATAAAACAAATCCCTTATAAAATTTTTGAGAGATAAATAATCTGGATTATTGTGTGAGTTCTTCTTTTGAGGAGAGACAACCACCTGTGATACCAGTGTACAATCAACCTATTTTAGTAAATTGGGAACTTGGTCATTCTGACATGAGCAATGAGTTGGATCTGAACTAAAATCATTGCAAACTTTAGTATTGCACTGGACTGACCCACATTGCTTTGTAAAGTCTCCTAAATTTTATGTCATTTATCAATAAACTTAGCATCCTGTACCTTAATCTGTTGTTTCCATGAACCCCACTTCGAAGTAAGATTTATTTCCTGCAGAATAGGCTTTGTTGAGGAGACAAAAATGCAAACTCTAGTCTCAATATGTGGGTATTTGAAAGGTATTAAATCATGTTTGAGGAAGATTCCCAATAGATTAGCTATGATTTCCACTAACTTTGGATCCTTGTATTCCAAAGGCAAAGAAGGAAATGCTACTCATACAGGAAATAAATGGCAGATTACTGAATCTGGGTTGAAATAGGGTGTCCATAATACTGTAAACAAACTTGAACCCTTGCAAAACCATCCCTTTTGTTTATGAACTCTATCTCTATCTGTTTCTGATTCAAAAATAGCCACAAAAAAACTTGCTAGCTGAATCCATAATGAAGATTTCTTTTAATCCCTTCCAGTTTTTATGAGCCCAAGGAAAAATATTATCAACAACGAGTGAAGAATCTGAGAACTTCCCTATCAGAGTGGATTGCTTGAGAGAATGTACATGATTTCTTATTAGATGATTCGGAAAGGAGATTCCCAAAAAAATTTCCTTGCCTAATTGGCGTAAGTGCTTGTGTGGCTCCAGAATAGGGGGATCTTATACAGGGGGGAAGGACCCTTGTTTTTTCCTCCATACCAATTTAGTGTTTAGTTGATTAGGAGCAACTAGATCTACACTTTTAGGATTGAGGGGAGCTCTTATCGGTTGATCTAGCTGACTCTGCATGCCATTACTCACCATTGGGGATTCTTTGTCTTCCATCAGAACTTTAGGAGGCAATCCCGGAGGTGTATTGTAACAAATATCGAATGGGGGTTTCTTCTTATGCCCATTGAATGTTATTCCCTATCTACGCACCTTAGGGTTATGAGGCCAAATGTTTTCCCACCTAAACTGAGTTTTTGAGTTTTGAAAATCAGCACCATTTTGAGCTCCTGTGTTTGAAGTCTCACCTACCTCAAAACTGAAAGCTGGAACTGTCTTTGGTAAGCCTGCATAATCTCCCTTTACTGCTGAAGAAACCTTTAGGTGATGATTAGACCTTTGTATTTGAAATCGTGGGTTAAGGAAGAATGGTTTTGTAGGTTGAACAGTAACCTTCCTAGAGAAGATGTGAAGGCCATCATCTTCAACATTGATTCTATTGCCTCTTGGGTTATGATAAACTTTATTGGAGAACTGATTTTTCTGGAAACCCTTCTTAGACCAGTCCACATTATTAGTTGGTTGGACAATTGGGGTACTTGCAAAAATATCCCTAAATGAGATGCATGCTTCGCTACCCTTTCCTTCACTGCCCTTGCCCTATCTCGAATATCCACCATTGGCATTACCCTTCTCGCTGTGCTCGCTCCTCCTCACCATAATTTTTCACCAAATAATAGAGCCACTTATGGATCCTTAGTGTTTGGAAATGTTGTTGTCAGATTAATCAAATTTTACATTCCAAAGGCCTGTTAAAAATATAACTGACTAAGATGCAATTTACTATTCCATTTGAATGTGAAGTATTATTTTCTGGGAGACAATTGCCAAACCAATGAGGCAAAGTTGTCCTTAACTTCGCCCGAAGTTCTACCATATTTGGCAAAGATGGAAATGATGAGAAAACACCACTCTATGATTTATGGAGATTACCTTTGTTGGGAATTGGTAGATTCGCAACATTTGGCAACTTGGTGGCTGTCTATATACTATATTGTGAGATATGAAGTCCAACAATGCCTGCACAAAATAAATACACGGATATTAGCAACTTCAGATCCACTTCATCCAAATATGAAAAATATACATTGAAGCTTAATATCATATGAAATTTTGAATACATGAGTTGTCTCAATGCAAGAAAAAGTTTGGAGAAGTTCTAAAATGAATAATATCAATACTCCAAGGAATTTTAGTTCCTGGGGATACAAGCATTTACAATATTATAACCCATGTCCAAATTCCTCTCACAACACTAAGGATCAATTACTATTACTACAGTAGAGTAACTCATAAATCCAGATAAGAATGAACATTATGCTGAAGTGATTGCAAAGAACATTTGTGCTTGAACCAATGTATTCAAATCTTTAAAATGCAGTAGAATTTTCACTCACAACATTAAAGAGACCTTGTAACCTCCAATAAGATATCACGACATTACAATACAAAGATGAAAATGCATAAATATATATCATAAGCATCCTATCCTATAAAGTTATCCAAGGATTTGGGGTGTAAAAGTAATGGAGGACTCTAGCATGCTTGGGTTTAAACACCCACACTTGTCCTATTATAATATTTTGGTATAAAAATTAACCAATTCATATTGAGATTTTAATAGATGTTAAGAATATATTCCAAGCTTCACAAATATTATGGATGTTGTCCAAGCATTGGGAAAGCAACAAACTCAAGCAAGATAATTTTCTTAAAAAGGGATTCTTGAATGACCAGTCACTCCCAAACCAGCCCAAAGGAAAAATGTGCATATATGAACTCCATTAATATTATAGCCTTATTCAAGAATTTTCATTGTAAAATTAATAGGGAACTTCAATATGATCCAGTTTCAAATCTCCTAATTGCAATAAGAAAATCTATAACTCTAATGAATCTGCGCTAAGAATAAATGTAACATATACACCTAGATCAAAAACTAGCATAAAAGGATTCAATAAACAATCTATTGAGTTGTCCAAGGATTTGTGCTGTAAAAAAAGTGAGGCACGAGCCAGGATGATCTAGGTTTAAATAATCTGTTACAATAAAGGAGTTCCTAACTTAGTGAACATGTGCTGCGATTGACTGTTCCCATTAGAGACCTTAAAAACCTTTACAAATGGATTCCATAAACATTCTATCTGTAAAGTATGGAATGATAGCTGCACTAACAATCCAGATAAAAGGGCACTGTAATAAATGTGGGTCAAAATATCCTTCCTGTAAAAGGAAGAAAAGAACTGGAGAGATCTGTGGTGAGATTAAGATAAAACAATTACTTCTCACAAACAAGAATATTATCAATAAGGCAATCCTCATTCCAGGGAAAATAGAACATTTTAGGGACCTGTTGGTGAGTGGTCCATACTTTAAAGGGTGGATAAATAGATTCCATTATATTCATATTAAAAAAATAACCCAGCTGATTGTGGAGTAAGGATAGTGGAGGAATTCTAGTGTTGATCCAGTTCTAAATCTATTCTCGCAGGCTATAATTCTAAAGGCACATAAGAAATTATTTGGTATAAAATGAACCCATCAATTACATTCAAGACTTAACCATGTCTATAAAATATCTCAAATACGAACCCCCAAATTACATTTAAGACTGGTCCATATCTACCAAATCTTTCAAATATGAATACATAAAGTTCATTTGAGAGTGATCCATATCTACTATATTGTATTATGCGTAAGAAAAACACACATATAGACAACCATGAGAGTTTCATTGTGGATAGTGAAAATTCTGAGGAGTGTATGCTTGAGAGGCATTCCAGCCTGTAATAGTCAATGATATATTCATGGTCTCACATGGATAAGGATTATTTTTTGGTATAATTTTTATTTTGCTAGGTAGACGGTGCCAATAGTTTCTTTGTTTTAATAGAAATTATGCTTCTTGAGGAGGTTACTAGTGATGCAAAATAAAAAAAATCCAAAGAAATAATTATATTTATATTGTAACATTAAATAAATGTGCAGCATCAAAGATGGACAATCATAATGAAAGGGCACCCATCTTAACCTGCTTATACAGTCATATCAAAATCTAGATCTGCAGCTCCTTCAAAATATTATGAAAAGGGGGATTTTATTTTTGCAAAGGTATTATGTTTGGAAATGTTGCTGATAGTTGTATATGCAAAATGAGTTATAATCAAACAGAAAAAAACTGTTCAGAGGTCGGAGAACTTACAAGGAAGGTGTAGACGTGAGATAAATTTCAAGATGGCCTATGTGAAGCCAGATTCAATAGCTATTGCCAACATTCTCCTACATGATAAAATGAGAGATTTCTAACAAGTTATGGATTCCTCACAACGCATACCAAAAGTGGCTTTTGTTCCGCCCATTTCACCAAAAAAATGCTCTGACGGATGTGTGTACAACACAAAATGTAGAAGCACAAACTAGACACGTGAACTTATTCATAGGATGCCTCAAAGAAATATTACCTCATAGGATTTGTTGAAAATGATATAGAGACATTCAATGTATCCAATCTGCAGGTGTCTCGATCCCAACTCTTGAAGCTCAAGGGTCCTTCATTAACATGAATTGTGGACACTAGAAACCAAACATTTTGTCTATTTTCAGGGTATACCCCCTTTTCTCTCATTTTCATTTTTCTCTGAAGATTGGTGTTTCCAGTGACTAGGTTCGATAGATGACTCTAATCCAGAGACATAAGTATGAGATCTCCTGTTTTTATTTGGAAACTCCTTTTTTCCTTTGGAAAAATCTTGAGATTTAGAGAAAGAAGCATGAGAAGATGAAGCCCTAAGGCTTCCACCATTTTTTTTTCTAGAGGGAATGCAAGATTTTAAAAAATCTTCTTTTTCTCTACACTACTAAACATAAATGGACATTATCACCTGAGCTAAAAAATGAGTGGATGGGAATAGCCATTACAATCCATCTCCCATTTTCAAATACCCATTGTGGGTAGTGAGAAGACGAAGCCGAACCTAGGATTCCTCAGCTTCTAGGGTTTCTACATCGTGAATACCGAGAGACCAAAGCCCTTTTTTTATTTACATAATAATCCGTGTCCGCGAGAAAGGAAAGCTACTTTACCAAATTTAATTTAAGATAATTAAAATATCAAGATTACTAAATGTTTAAGACGAAATATTAATTTCGTCTTTAAAATTTGTCTTAAGGTTCCTGCTCATGTAGTAGTGTCATCAGTTGGTCGTGGGTCTATCACTCCACTCTGTTTATCTGTGGGCAACTTCTATAGTTTTTGGCAATAAATGATGAGTGGTGGCCTCTGCGGTTTGCAAAATCCACGCATGAAGGTTTAAGAAACGACAGCTGTGAGATCAATTTATTGTGATCCCATGTGCAGGAGTCGTGGTTTTTTTAGCCCCTAGTTCTTTCCTACACCAAGAGGTTTAACTTTGGGCCTTCTATTTTTTTTCATTTTTGGCAAAATATTTGTTTGTTGGAGTTAAATTTTTTCACTATTGATTTTTTTTGCGAAGGAAATTTTGTAAGAAGGGAAAATTTGTTTTTCTCATAAAATTTGCTCAAAAACTTGAAATTGAGCTCTATTTTTTGTTAAAGTACATGTTCACTAACACATTTGGGCCACGGTTTCGACCATCATTTTTTACCAAATGCCATTTTGGCTTTGTGATGTTCACTTTTTTTTGTTTATAACCTAATTTTTTTGAAATTTCAAATCCCGTTAAATTTATTGTCAAAAGTTTGATGAAATCGGGATATAAACAAACAAAAAAGTGAATGAACTCACTTAATTTTGATTTAGGCTGATCGTGGGTGGGAGGAAGGGTTTCAGCAAGAAAATTCATGTCATTTTGCAAGTTGGAAAAACATTTAGCTTTTTGTATTGATTTGTGCTTTGTGTGATGGTAACCTATGATGTATGTAATTCATGCACAACTAGAACGCGACTTGTGGGTGTGTTCTCATTTTCCCCATTTCCACTTGGAAGGCTCTTTGTTTTCTCTCTAAATACAAATATAATTAGCTGACTTTGTGATATTAATTTTTTTTACAACTTTCTGGATGACACAAACTTCAAATGCTTTTCAATTGATTCATTTTAATTGCACATCACAGTGTGAGTGCAATAGTTATTCTCATTGTTGAAGTGAAATATTTATTCTCATACTTGATGTGAAATAGATATTCTCATACTTGTTGTATTAACCTACCTATAGATGATGACCAATCTCCCCCAATTGATAAATCCCATGGAGTTTTAGCTATGATCCCTGATAAAACTAGGCAGATTCATACAAAAAGATCACCACAATTTGTAAGCCTGAAACCTACTGTAGGATTGTGGCCTGAATTAGACTATGGGTTTGATCTGGTGATGGGTGTTTTGGACACTGGAATATGGCCCAAAGAGGAAGAGTTGCAGTGATCATAGACTTGGGCCTATTCCTAAATATTGGAAAGGTGAATGTGAAGAGGCCGTAGGTTTTTCTAAGTCATTGGGTAATAGGAAATTGGTTGGTGCTAGGTTTTTCCCCAATGGATATGTGGCAATGGGTGGAGGAATGTACACTTCTATCAAATTTGTTAGTAATAACTGATAGGGGGGAGGGGGGTGAATCAGTGGCCTCAAATTTTATCCAATTTAAACTTTAATCCACCAATCAATACTTCTCAAATTATTAAGTCCCAAAAACATGCATGCCTTTGAAATACTTGAAATAAATAACTGTCTGTCGGTTTACCTTGTCTGTCCTTATTCTCCTTGATAACCGATAAGTAGTAAACTGTATTTACCGATACTCAGTAAATAGGCAGAGTATACCAATCAATCCATAAATGCATATGTAGAATGTAAAACAATAAAGTAATAAACCATACACATATAACACAAGGATTTTAACATGGAAACCCTGTTAAGGGAAAAACCACTCAGACTATACCCCAAATTTTCACTCTTCCGAAGTGAGCCCTGTTAGAAGCCAACCCTGTTAGAGGTTAGAAACACACTGTTAAGTGCGACCTTGTTAGAGGATTTTTATACATAGATTGTCACTAAGTATTTGGCACCTATACTACCATCCTTGAATCAGTCTCATGACTGTCAATAGGATTTATGCTAATCTTACTACCATCCTTGACTTAGCCTCCTTCTTAGACTGTCAATAGGCTTTAGGTAAGACCAATGCTACTATCATGAATCAACCTTTTTGGTAATCTATTAGCATATACCTCAATTATAAAAAGACTTTTAGGTCCCGCTCTATTAAGAGACTTAATGATTCAATGGTTAAACTGAAACACAATGACCTATTTCTAATGCAACTTTGAATTGCAGATATTTAGATCTATTTACGTGCAATGCCTTTCTGATCAATGTATCAATTCTATTCCTTTGTACTTAACTCTTTCTGCTCTGTGATGCTATGCTTCACTGTGTGTCAGTGTCTACAGAATTCTATAGCTCTCCCTTAGCTTGACTGATCAGGACTACATGAAGTTCATCCTTCATTAGTTTCTCTTTAGCATCTTCAATCAGTTCACTCCCCTGTGTATCTGATTGCTTGCAAAAATGAATTATGTTTGTCTCTTATATAGACATGATATTCCTTAATTCTAGGTTCTTGATTCTTGATTCTTGGCATGGAAAACAATCTAGCCAAATTGATTTATGGCTTTAACTCCTGAATTATCTCATAGTTATCTTCTTGCCAACTGTACAAATCAATTGCTTAACTATCATTGAATAAAACAAATAAAAAAACTAGTTAATTCTATCTTTAACCTCTGCCAGCTAGATATTTTGTCATTTTTTGATCTCTTTGTTCTGTCGGTCAATTCTGTAGTTCATCGCCGGTGACAACTGCGCGTTCTGTTGGTGTATCTTTAGTTAGTTTTAGAATCTCTGTCCGTCAGGTATCATTGGATCTTTCTCGACGGGAAACACTATTTTCAGCTCGTCGAGCATCCTGTGATTTTTCTTTGTCGGGCAACACTGTCTTTTTCTTATCGGGCATCATTGTGACTTTGTCTTTGAATTTACCGATGGTGTGTACTCCGCCGATGTAGTCTGTCACTTGGTGAATGCTTCACTTTTATGTATTGCTGAATGCATAACCTCTGTTCTATTGATTCTCTAAAGTCTTTGGCATGACCATACAGATGATATCAAGTTGACATCAATGAAAAAACAAACCATTAATTGATTTAATGTCTTGCATCATCTTCAACTTAATATAGTCAACCATTTAATCAGTTACATGTCATCAATCTCTCCCTTTGGCATTGATGGCAACATGCTATATTATCATACTATACTATTGATAATACAATATGAAATACAATTGTTGAGATTCACCAAATTACCAAACAGTTTGTTTTGATAACCGATAAAATGTCTTACCG
This sequence comes from Thuja plicata, assembly GCA_018584345.1. Lineage (NCBI taxonomy): Eukaryota > Viridiplantae > Streptophyta > Pinopsida > Cupressales > Cupressaceae > Thuja > Thuja plicata. The sequence goes on along the minus strand of MU225254.1, from coordinate 453,471 downwards.
CCGATAAGTTCTGTGTAAGCTTAGATTTGATTCTTGCAGCTTTTATGTTTCTTCTTCTGATGTGTTATATCCTCTATCTGTGTCAATTTATCTCTTTTGACTATTCTTCTTTGATGTCTTTGACCTTTTTTTTGTTACTTTTGATACAAATTCTCTCCCTATGGATATGATCTCTTCCTGTTTGGAGTAATCTGACAATGAATAGTTTTTTATGATAATATGAAATACATTCTCTCCCTTTGACATTAATGCCAAACAAATATTTTCACAAATATCTGACATTATGTTAAACAATTTCTTCTATTTATATTATATTCCTTGAATTTCCCTTATCCATCATCAATGTAACAATTTACTCCAGTGCTTGGTTCTGATATATACCTTTGTGTATATAGATGTAGCTTTGAAGTTCAGCTTCTGTTTGCATCAATCATGAATGATATTATGATAATATATGGTTGATGCAGCTTTCAGTCCTTTTACTGATTTGTAGACATGGGTTTGACCCCTAGTATTTTTCTCAGGTACTCAAATATATCCTTGGGCAGTGGCTTGGTGAAGATATCAGCCAATTATTCTTTTGATTGCACATATTCAAGTATCACCTCCTTTTCTTGAATTTTTTCTCTTAGATAATGATACTTGATGGCAATGTGTTTAGTCTTTGCATGCACGACTGGATTCTTGGAAATATTTATTGCACTGGTGTTATCACAATAAATAATCATTGATTCTATGATCTTCATATGCATTCCTTCTAGCAACTGTTTGATCCATGCAATATTTGAACAGTTTGCAGCAGCAACAACATATTCTACTTCTATAGTAGACTAAGAGATGCATCCTTGCTTTTTGCTAATCCATGTGACAAGTCTATCACCCATAAAGAATTCTCCGCTAGTTGTGCTCTTCTGGTCATCAAGATTTCCAGCCCAATCATCATCGGTATACACTTTTAGTTCAAATTTGCCTTCTCTTCTATACCATATGCCAAATTCCTCAGTATTCTTCAGATATCTTAGGATTCTTTTCACAGTAGTCATATGTGATTCTCTGGGGTTAGAAAAAAATCTAGCAACAATCCCTACTGCATGTGCAATATCTGGTCTAGTGTGTACAACATACATGAGTTTTCCTATAATTGATCTGTATAGAGTTTGATTTACCTCTGTTGTCTTGTCTTCCTTTGTTAATTTGCAACCAGTAGCCATCGGTGTTCCAATAGGTTTGGAATCTTCCATCTTGAATATTTTCAGGACTTCTTTGATGTATTTGGACTATGTAATGAAAATGCCTTCACTTTGTTGAATGATCTGCGGACCAAGAAAGAACTTGATCTCTCCAAACATAGACATCTCAAATTCTTTGCTCATCTCATCAGCAAATGATTTGCATAGCATATCATTGCCTCCAAATATGATATTATCAACAAATATTTTAGCAATCAAAGTGTTAGCATTAGTATCTTCTTTCAAATAAAGATTACTATTTTCACCAGTTATCATGAATTCAATACTTATTAGATAGGAATGAAGTCGTTCATACGAGGCTCTGGGCGCTTGTTTCAATTCATACAAGGCTTTGTGAAGTCTACATACCATGTTCTTCTTTTCTAGATCCTCAAACCCTTCTGGTTGCTCAATGTATACCTCTTCTTCAAGTATTACATTTATGAATGCTTACTTGACATCCATTTGATATACTTTGAATCCTTTGTATGCAACATAAGAAAGTAGAATTCTCACTCCTAGTCTAGCAATGGGTTCAAAGGTTTCCCCATAGTCTATACCTTCCTCTTGTGCATACCCCTTGCATACTAGTCTTGCCTTGTTCCTTGTGACTTTTCCATTCTCGTTCAGTTTGTTCCTGAATATCCAGTTTGTACCGATGACATTCTTGTCATCTGGTCTTGGTACAAGTGACCATGTTTTGTTCTTTTCAATATGTTCAATCTCATCCTTCATAGCACTTATCCATTCTTCATTATCTAGTGCAAAATTGACATATTTTGGTTCAAACTCACAAATTAAGCAATTTGAGTTTAAAGACTTACTTCTTGTTCTTGTACCAACTTTCTTATCTCCTATGATTTGGTCCTCTGGATGGTTCCTTCTTACATATCTTGCAAGTATAGCTCTTTGTATATCAGCTTGATCTTCATTACCTTGCACATTTTCTTGATCATTATCCTGACCGTCGATTTTATGCACCCTAAAATGGTCGCCTAGACTTTGGGCCCCATTTCTCAATTTATCAAATCTCTGAATCAATATTTTCAAATATCAACAATATCAATTATATCAATTTTCTTGATCAAATCATAATCAATT
>MU225254.1:423812-448757 GCA_018584345.1 Thuja plicata | reverse complement strand
CTTTCTTGATCTCATTAGTTTTCTAAGGTGTGGACTCACTTTGAGTTTGTGTGAGGAGTTAAATGTTTCACTTTTGGACTCACTTTGAGTTTATGTGAGGAGTTAAATGTTCCACCTTGTGGACTCAATTCACATTCACTTGAAGAGTTAAATGTTCCACTTTTGGACTCACTTCACATTTACTTGAAGAGTTAAGTGCTCCACCTCTAGTGCTTTAAATACTTTTGATAGTGAATTACTTACTTTTTTATTTCTAGAAGGCCTGCTTGGGGACACACCACCTCAAGGGAAGACCTTAACTCCCGTGTTCTAGCGGAGTATAAATAGCGGGTGGTGACTTGAAAGACACCTCTCTTGGGAATTGAGTTTGATATCACTCTTGGCTAAGCCTCAAATAAATTTATACCTTTGAGAAGTGAATGAGGAGATTTGGGTTACCGTCTCCCCCCGGCTGTGTGATTTCAGATTCTTCTCATCTACAAATTTGGACCTCACGTACCTTACGTATATCGAGGACTCCCTTTAGAAGAGCTATGTATATCCCTGTAGACAGCTTGATAGAATGTTGTTGTGTTCTAAGTGCCTGCTAAAAATTTTCAAGAACATACACAAGTAGAATCTTTAGGGAGTAGAAATACTATGACACTATCCATGTTCATGCGCAAGGTTGCTTTGTCCCTTGCTCATTGTTTGAAGACATTGACTGCTTGAACTCCCTGATTGTTGTATTGTGTGATTGCTTCATGATAAAATCTGTTAATGCACTTAGTTGGTTATTTAAAACAATCAAAATTTAAGTTCTGTGTCATTTCCTCATGTGAAACTTCTTGTCAGTGAGCTGTTCGCTGTTATTTTTTAGCCCGTTTTAGCTTGCTGTCCCATCATTTTTAGTTTTCTAGGTTGATCCAGGTTAGATTGGATTACTTACCCTATTTTTAGAAGCTTGTTTAGCTTTGGATTCTTGCGTTTGACCTCTTGAATTAGCATTCTTGATTCCACAAGTGACCTTTCTTGGCACTCGGTGAGTTAGAAACCATCCTTGTTGAAAAGAAAAATCTTTAGACTCTTTGATAACACACCTGGAGAGTCTTGGTAGTCTCTTGTCCATCCACTTTCATACAATTTCAATTTCAATTTCAAAGTTAATTTAGGTAAGACCATCCTCCTAGTCCATATGTGTTAAGGGTATTCACCCTTTGATTATAGCACCTCTGTGGTAGTGTTGGCTTATTCCTATTTGCAAATTTTCTATCTTATCATTTTCTTTTTGGACAAGTTAATGCCTTTTCTATCCTAGTTTGGTACCAACATTTCTTAGGGTGATCCTATCAACTAGTACCCTTTCTTTCATGCCAGTTACAGCAAGATATCAAGTAAATCAAGGAAAATGACCTCAAGTTGTTATGACATATTTCTCAATATTCAAATGAACTTAAATGGTATCAATTTACACAAGATGACTCTTGGTCTTCTTTCTTCCGCATCTTCCATGTCTTCTTAGTCTTCCATTTCCATATTCTTTCTCTTCTTCTTTCATGTTTCTTTCTCTTCTTCCTAAGATCTTCATGTCTTCTTGATTATTTTCCTCTTATTATCTAGTCTATCTTCTTCTATTTTCATCTATTCATCTCTTCTCGATTCATCTTTTTTCTCGAACCATGAATCTCAAATATCTTGTTATGGAACCTCGCTTGAGGATAGATGATCTTGAACTTATTGCTCAACTTGAAAAGTGTTGTTTTTCCAACAAATTCATGGATAATAAATTGAAAAACATGATATGTAAACGAACAAATGAATTAGATGCCTTTGCTATAATCTTAAGCATGATCTTGTCCCCACGATCTTCTTCTTCTAAACACATTTCATCCTCTAAGTCATCTCATCATTCTCCATCCTCCAAATATTCTTCTTCCACTTTAAAACACTATTCATTTTATAAAGCTCCTCATCATTCTTCATCATCTAAAAATTATTCTTCTTCTAAATCTTTACATCATTCATCATCATCCAAACATTCTTCTTTCACTAAGTCTTCACATTCTTCTTATTCACAATCTCATTCTTCTTCTACTTCTCCCAAGAGTCATGCTTCTCTGAGTGACAGAATCAAGACAATTGAGTGTGAAAAGAAAGCAATTCAAGATGAACACACTTGCAAGGAAGAACAAATTAGACTCCTAGATGTGGAGAGAAAAACATTGTTGGATATGGAAAGAAATGCCTACTATGATGAGCATCGTTCCTCTAAGATCAGTTTTCATGCTACAAATAAAGATTGTACTCTCAAGAAAGATCATGATAATGCTGAACCTTTGTTTTGTGATGGCTCCCTTCCATCCTCTACTTCTTCCAATACACCTACATCTCCTAAAGTTTCCAAACCTTCCACAAATCCTTCATCTGAAAAAAGTCCTAATGCTTTTCATGCAGTTCCCTATAGTTATCCTCAAGGGCTACCTCTTAAAGAAACTCAAGTTAACCTTCACTTGGCTGAAAATAATTCCAATAATGCTAAACCTAAAAAGCCTAGGTCTTTATATGCTATGATGCCTACTTCATCTAATCCTTCATCATCTCTTCCCAAGACTCCCATACAATTACAATATGCTTCCTTTTCCTTAGAAGTGGATCCATGTCAAGAGGATTCTAAAAATGATAAAGAAAAGAACATAAAGAAAGATCAAGATCAAGAAACTTCCATGTGTTCCAATCCTCTTTATGATGACACTTTTCCATGTCATGGTTCTTTTGATCTCTTACACCCTTTCTCATTCATTCCACCATGTCTTAAGTCTTCTCCTAAGCAAGATCAAGTTACTACTTACACCGTTGAGATTATTGACAATCAAAATAACCTTACTACACTTGCACTTTCCAAAAATGATACTTCCATTAAGGTTATTAAAAATGGTGTTGTTACCTCCAATGTTGAGCTTATTAAAAATCAAGAGAAAAATTATGCGCTTCTGCTATCAAAAGATCCTTGTCAAGATCAAAGTCTTCCATCTTCTTGTTCTACCACTTCATGTTCACTTCCACTTTCTACTCTTCCTAAGTCTTTGCAAGCTTCAAACAATCCTATCAAATAAGGTGCTCCTATTCAAGATGTACATGGTCCTATTGAAAATCCTAATGCTCACTCTAAAGATGTTGATGTCCTTGATTGTCATATACATGCTGATGAACTTATTGATTATCCTTTTGCATCTTCCACGTCCATCCTTGGACTTCCTCCACTGATACTAAGGGCTTCACATTTTCCTTCCATCTTGGGTCCTTATGTCCCTTCAGTTCCCCTCCTAAATCTCTTAATTCGTCATCCATCTTGGGTCCTTATGTCCCTCCATTTCCTATCTTTCCTCAAGATCAACATAGATGCATACTCTTGAATCCTTTTCATCCATCCACCCATCTAAACCATTCATATTCTTCTTCTTCCTCCACAAGTCCCAAGTCTTTTGGAAGAAACTTGAATGTTCAAAATAAGAAAAAGAAGCAATACAAGAATCCATCTAAAAAAAAACATCACCATGTCTCTTTTAATTGACATGGGGGCATAAAATCAAAAGAGATATCTAAGAAGAAAATTATAAGACAAGTATGGGTTCGAAAATCCATCATTGAAGATATTCTCTCTAAATCATCAAAAAGAAATAAAAAGACTATGACTATATGGATTCCAAAGTCTCTCTTGAAAGAGTCTCATGTTGAGAAACAAGTGAAGTTGACATTCAAGCTTCCAAAGGCTTCCACTTCATCTTCTTCCAAAAACATTCTTTCATTCCATGCACCTAAACCGCAACCTCTGTTATTCATTCACCATATTCCTTCACGCATTCCTTCATTCACATTTCCTCCATCCTCTCTCCACCCTTCAAGGTGTGTGTTGATGTTGATCTTGCCTTCCTTTCTGTCTACCCTTTCACAATCCTTCCATTCACTATCTTTCTACCTTCTATCATTTTTCCTCATTTGTCTATTCCTCCTATCTTCCAACGTCACTCGTTTTGCATAAAATATTATCCTCCATTTTCCTCTTTCATCTTCCTTTCCCTATCAACATCTTTGAGAATATCATTTTGGATCCTTGGCTTATTATGGTTTATCCTTTCAAGGAGCATTATCTAAAAAGCTTGCCTTCTTCCAAAAAAATTCAAAAAAAAAGAAAAAAGAAAAAAAATTCAAAAAGAGAAAATAAAAGAAGAAAAAATAAATTAAAGAGAAATAATTTTATCCTATGGTGAAAACCACTCTCTTGTGGCACCTTGGATAGGTACCATGATGAAAACCTGAAAATCAAGCATCATGCGTAGTTCTTCTACATCTTTCATCCATTCCGTATTCTCTCTTTGATCTTGACAATGTTGATCTATGCATGAATATTTGGGCTATCTTGTGAGCTATCTTAAGATGACCTTGCTTTCATTTCTTTCATGTTCAACCTTCATATCTATCTTCCTCCATTGATTTTTGTCTATCGCTATCATTTTCCCCTTTGGTCTTAATCTAATAAAAAAAAAAGAGGAAAACACGATGCTATGAAGCCTCTTGACAGGTCTACTTCTTTGGACTACATCCTTTCCTTCTCTTGCATTATGCTTTTATGACTTATCCTATGCTAGTCTTTCATTGCTTGTCCAAATGTGCTTTACATGATGTTTCATTTTCCCTAGCTTGGGTACTCTTGAGGAGTTTGCCTTTGAGGATTTCTTCCCTTCATTCTCCTTCATTCCATCTCTTCCACTAGCTTGCTAATCCCTCATGTCCTCCACCTTGCTAAACATTGGGACTGCACGATGTGATCTTGCTTGGGAGTTTGATGCCCATTCTGTCTGGGAGCATCTTTTGTACATAATTATTGATCCTACAAAATCCAAAAAATGATATATTGTCAAAAATTCTAAAAATCAGAAAATGTCCTGAAAAAATGATCATCTTAGTGAAAACCTAGCAATAGGCGCTTTGATGTATCTCCAAAAAATATATATATTTAAAAAATACAAAAAAAAAAAAATTCAAAAATTCAAAAAAAATATAGAAAAAGTGCCTTGGTTAAAACTTGGAAACAGGCGCCTTGGTAGCAAAAATTCAAAAAAAAATATATAAAAAGTCTTGAAAAAAGAAGAAAAATGAAAAAAAGTGAAAAATAAAAAAATTGTAATAAAATCCAAGTGGTGAAAACCTGGAAACGGGCGCTACTTGACGCCTTTGAACCCCTATCTCTTAGCATGTGTCCTCGACACTTAGCCTTTCTCCATCATGCCTTGTCCTTGTTACCTTGGTTTTGGAATTGGTCTTTATCTTTGTCAAGGGGGCACAACTGTGTTGGCTTCGGTCTCTTGGATGTGTTTGTCTTTAGGACACCTTACAAACAGTGTTTTTCAACACCACCCCACCTGTGTTTTTCAACACTTCCCTAGCATCGAGTGTTTCTCAACACTTATCAGATATCCTACCCACAGTCTAGATGATGCGATATTCCTCACTGGTAGATGCGATGCTCACAGCTTGACTCTATGACTTACATACACACACTTAAATATTTGACTCGCTGAGACTTGTTTGACTTTATTTCTTTGTGTGCTGTCTCTGATGATTTCTTTGATGAGTGTTCTTCCCCTATGATCATTTTCGATGATGCATAGCTAGAAGACGGAGGGAATGAGAACATATTTTATTGCTTTTTCTTCTTGTGGGTATATTTTTTTGGTCCTCACTGTCATTAGCAGTTATGCTCGTTCCACTTGACATTGGGATCTACAAGGTATTATCCTTGACTGTTTTATGCGAGTGTGTACTTATAGCCATCCTGACTTTCTTGTGTCTTGATGCGAGCATAATATTGTTATATCAAACTTAGGGAACCTCACTACACTAGTCATCTTGACCTACATGTCTCTGATGCCTAGGTGAGATTTCCACATTTTTATCTGATATAGATCATTACCTTGCACATTTTGTTGATCACTATCCTGACTGTCAGTAACAGCATTCTGACCATCGATTGCAACATTGTTTTGATCTAGATTTAAGTACTGTTGCTCGGGTAGAGTTGTGGGTCCTTCACAATATACAAATTTATTGTATTCTTATAGTTCTTTTATGCTTTTCAGCTCATTCTTTTCTGCAAATTCATCAATCTTTACATTTGTTAGAAGCCTTGATTAGACATTTAAAAGCTTTGCTTTTGGTAGAATACCCTAGAAAAATACCTTCATCACTTTTGGTGTCAAGTTTTCCATTTCTATCATCTTTTAAGACATAGCATTGACTTCCAAATATTTTGAAGTAACTTACATTGGGTGTTTTACCATACCATAGCTCATAAGGAGTCTTCTTTGAATCCTTTCTCAATTGCACTTTGTTAACTGTATAGACAGAAGTACTAATAGCTTCTCTCTAGAAGATTTGGGTGATGTCCTTCTCTATCATTAGTGTTCTTGCACAGTCAACTATTGATCTGTTCCTTCTCTCAACAATCCCTTTTTGTTGTCTTGTTCTTGGTGCAGAAATCTATCTTTTTATACCATGCTCATTACAGAAATTAGTGAATTCATCTAATATAAATTCTCCTCCTCTATTTGATCTTTCAAATCCTTACCACTTTGTTTTTCTACCATAGCCTTATACCATTTAAACATCTTGAATGCTTTAGATTTTTCTTTTAGAAACATGACTGTCATCATTCTAGAGTAATCATCAACAAAGAGAATAAAATATCCATAATAGCTCTTTGTCCTCATAGGTTCACATAAATCAGTATGGACTAATTCTAGAATATCATCAGATATATGGGTTTTGCTTTTGAAACTAGACTTTTTCATTTTACCTTTTTGACAATTCTTGCAAATGATGTTGTCTGGCTTTGTCATCGTTGGTGAGCCTCTTACACTTCTTTTCCTACTTATTTTCATCATGTTGTCAAAGTTCACATGACACAACCTTTTGTGCCACATCCATATGTCTTCATTTCTGGTCATTAAGCAAGTGGGGTTAGTATAATTTAGATAGAATAAGTTACCTTTAGTTTGTTTACCAGTACCAATCAGTATTCCTAATTCATTGAAGATCTTTGCCTTCTTGTTCTAAAATTCTACTCTGTGACCTGAATTATTTAGCTGAGAAACACTTAACAGATTATAATTCAATCTTTTTACTCAATAAGAATTTTCACATTTAATTAGGTTATTTAGCATTACTCTTCCTTTACCTTCAATTTGACAAGGAGAATCATTTCCCATTCTTACCGTACCACCTTTATAGTATTCAAAATTATTAAACTTTTCTTTGTCACTGGTCATATGGTGAGTGCAGCCACAATCTATAATCTAGATATCATTTTTACTAATCTTAGATATGAGTGGAGTTTCTTCATACCTTTCATCTTCATCTAAATCATCTTTCACAGCTACAAACACTATCTCAACATCATCATCCAGTTTAGTGTCAGTATCTTCATCTTTGCAAGTAGCTAGATAGCTAGCCTTCTTGCCTTTATCCTTGTAATCTCGGGTATCACTTCTTTTTGATCGTCGGTAACCTCTGTAATCTTTGTTATCACATCTATTAGATTTCTTCTCAAAAGATTTGTTATCACTTTTGTCATCATTTCTTTTGTTAGGACATCTTGCAACAAAATGTCTAATCTCTTTACAATTGAACCATACAAGTTGTAACTTGCCTTTATATTTACCTTTTCCTCTTAGCATTCTTCTTTCCAAGAGTGCTTCAATTTCACCTAGATCTTCTTCTTCACTTTTTCTTTCAATGTCTCTTCTAGATGAATGCCTCTGGCTAGATTTACTTATTCTCATAGAAGACTTGAATGTAGACTCTAAACTTGGTAAGACACTATTATCAAAATTGTTCATCTCAAATGAAATCAATCTACCAATCAGGCTATCAAGAGTGGCTGTATTATTTGCTACTACTCTAATCTCTTGAATAGCAGAGACTCTAAGAGAATATATAGGCAATAAGGTTCTTAGGATTTTACTTACCACTATCTCCTCTTCAAGTGTACCTCCAACACCTCTTTTAGCATTGACTACTTTCATTCTTGTGTTTTTTTGTGTGATGTTTTCACCTTCTTTCATTCTGAGATCATCAAAATTTCCTCTAAGGCTTTCTACCTTAGCTCTCAGAACATTTGCATCACCTCCATCTACAAGCTTCAACTTGTCCCACATAGTCATTGCATTTTTGCAATCTTTGACATCCTCAAATTTAGCATCAGAGAGTGAGGCTGAAAGATCTATAACCATGCAGTTGTGTTCATGCTTTACTCTTAATTGATCCATTATCAATGGTCCTGTAGGCAACACATATTCAGTATCTAAGTATTGAGTAATATCATTGCCAATACCTGATAAGTGTAGCTTTATCCTGCTTTGCCATGGAGCAAAGTTGTCCTTGTTCAACTTGGGCACATCTCGTCTGTTCATCTTGTGATCTTTACTTAGGTCTTGAAACCTTCCTTCTAAGCACACAAGCTCTGATACCAATTATTAGTAATAACTAAGAGGGGGGGGGGTGAATCAGTGGCCTCAAATTTTATCCAATTTAAACTTTAATCCACCAATCAATACTTCTCAAATTATTAAGTCCTAACAAGATGCATGCCTTTGAAATACTTGAAATAAATAACTGTTTGTCGGTTTACCTTGTCTGTCTTTATTCTCCTTGATAACCGATAAGTAGTAAACTGTATTTACTGATACTTAGTAAATAGGAAGAGTATACCAATCAATCCATAAATGCATATGTAGAATGTAAAACAATAAAGTAATAAACCATACACATATAACACAAGGATTTTAATGTGGAAACCCTATTAAGGGAGAAACCACTGGGACCGGTACTCCAAATTTTTACTCTTCTGAAGTGAGCCCTGTTAGGAGCCAACCCTATTAAAGGTTAGAAACACACTATTAAGTGTGACCTTGTTAGAGGATTTTTATACATAGATTGTCACTAAGTATCTGGCACCTATGCTACCATCCTTGAATCAGTCTCATGATTGTCAATAGGCTTTATGTTAATCTTACTACCATCCTTGACTCAGCCTCCTTAGACTGTCAATAAGATTTAGTTAAAACCGATGCTACTATCATGAATCAACCTTTTTGGTAATCTATTAGGATATACCTCAATTATAAAAAGACTATTAAGTCCTGCTCTGTTAAGAGACTTAATGCTTCAATGGTTAAACTGAAACACAATGACCTATTTCTAATGCAACTTTGAATTGTAGATATTTAGATCTATTTACGTACAATACCTTTCTGATCAATGTATCAATTCTATTCCTTTGTACATAACTCTTTCTTATCTATGATGTTGGGCTTCACTATGTGTCGGTGTCTGCAGAATTCTGTAGCTCTCCCTTAGCTTGATTGATCAGGACTGCATGAAGTTCATCCTTCATCAGTCTCTCTTCAATATCATCTATCAGTTCACTCCCCCATGTATCTGATTGCTTGTGGAAATGAATTATGCTTCTCTCTTATATAGACATGATATTCCTTAATTCTAGGTTCTTGATTCTTGATTCTTGGCATGAAAAACAATTCAGCCAAATTGATTTATGACTTTAACTCCTAATTTATCTCGTAGTTATCTTCTTGCCAACTGTACAAATCAATTGCTTAACTTTTGTTGAATAAAACAAATAAAACAACCAGTTAAGTCTATCTTTAAGCTCTGCCAGCTAGATATTTTGTCATTTTTTGATCTTTCTATTGTATCGATCAATTCTATAGTTTGTCGCTGGTGACAACTGCTAGTTCCATTGGTGTATATTTAGTTATCTTTGGAATCTCCATCTATCGTGTATCATTGGATCTTTCTTGTTGGGTAGCACTATTTTAAGCTCGTCGGGCATCCTGTGATTCTTCTTCGTCAGGAAACACTATCTTTATCTTGTCAGGCATCACTATTGTACACACAAAATAGTGCACTTCTATGAATCCTTACATGTAAGAAAACTCAAGGATGAGCCCTCACAAATCGATCCATAGCTCTTTATGCATGGAGTTGCAAGATTTGTAAAATTGCTCTCATCTAGAGCTATAGACTCATGACCTTGCCAATAAACCATACAACGAGATATTCACAATGAAAACAAGGGCAAGAATGCCAATATCTCCAATGAATCAAATATATGCAATGCAATGCAAATCTACATGATAATGCAAACTAGTCTATGAAAATGAAAGTACAATGCAACTAATCTATGAAAGGAAAGAACAAGTGTTACCAAGCCTTCCTATTTAGACTATGTGAGATTATTCTATTGTATAAAAGGAAACTAAGCTATGAAATGAAGCTATGAATGCTATAACAATGCAACTATGAAAGCAAATATGAAATCTATATGAAATGCAACAAAGATCTTCAAAGCTTGAATGTAGAATATCTTCAAAAAGCTCCAAATGACTAGAAAACTTGCAGCATAACTTTAGCATCAAAACCTAAGATATGAAAATAAAGGAGAGAGCTCTCCTTTTATAAGAAGTGAGATAAAATGGACCATTGAGATTAAGAGGCAAAAGTCATAATCAAGGGTGGAGAAAAAAGGAAGCTTGATCCTTGTGCACAAATATCCTCCAATAGGAAAATAGGAGTTGACTTTTGTGTTTTTTTCCTTTTTATAAAATAAGAATAATGTTTTATTTGTGCAACATAGGATAAGAAGAAAAGTGGGGATTTTTTTATTTAAATAAAAGAGGAGGAAATTCCTTTTAATTAAATAAAGGCTTCGGATAAAGTGATTTTATTATTTAATTAAAAGAGATTTTTAATTGATTAAAAGAGAGCATGTTCTCTTAATTAAATAATATTTTTATTTTTATTCTTTTCTCTTTTAAATTAAATAAGGCTCAAACCTTAGGAAATATTGAATTGATTATGATTTGATCAAGGAAATTGATATAATTGTTATTGTTGATATTTGAAAATATTGATTCAGGAATTTGAATAATTGAGAAATGGGGCCCAAAGTCTAGGTGACCATTTTAGGGTGCATACAACTGTGACTTTGACTCTGTATTTACCGATGGTGTACACTCTGTCAGTGTAGGCTGTCACTTGGTGAATGCTTGACTTTTATGCATTTCTGAAAGAATAACCTCTGTTCTATTGATTCTCTAAATTCTTTGGCATGACCATACATATGATATCAAGTTGAAATCAATGACAATACAAACCATTAACTGATTTAATGTCTTGCATCATCTTCAACTTAATATAGTCAACCATTTAATCAGTTACATGTCATCAAAATCTAGGTCTCCTAGCAATTCAGATTGCCATGGTACTCATACAACATCTACCACCATTGGAAGGTATGTTTATAAAGCCAACATACTTTGTTATGCCAATGGGATTGCGAAAGGGATGGTGCACAAAGCGCGACTAACAACATATAAGGTATGTTGGTTGTCTGGTTGTTATGGTTCTGACATACTTTCTACATTTGATACCGTTGTTGAAGATGGTGTGATGTGACTTCTCTATCTGTGGGTGGTGGGGTCATGCCATATTATCTTAATAGTATTGCAATGGGTGCGTTTGGATCTATCTTGATATTATTTGCATTTTTTAAGCTTCCCTTAGAATTCATTTGCAAGCTATTTATTTATCTTGGAATTAGAATTTTTATATTATTTCATTCCCTAGATTATCCTAATAGAGTTTCCTTTAATGTTGATTTCTCTTGGATTAATAATTTAGATATTCCCTTTTAGAGTATATTTTTCATGAGATAGTATATGCTCAATTCTCTCACAATCATCAATCTATTTGAAACATGATATGCAATAATACCTTATTATTTATATCGTCAATGATGTTCTTACTTTATAGATTTATGTCTCTTACTATTGATGATGGGGTAGTACTTGAACTACTTGTATTCTTATTTTGTGGATGTAGTTTTTAAGATTGTTTTTTCTCTACTTATCACCCACTCATGCCTTTCCTTTTTATTAGTTTTTGTCTCCTAGTAAGGCAGAGATTGGGTGTACAAGTGTGGGTTAGTTCTAGTGTAAGATGTTGGTTCATGAGGGAATCTTTTCTCTCTCTATTATTGCAAAAGAGGTTTGTACCTTCCTACTATTTGTCTGATCTCTTGGCTTCTTTAGTACAAAGGGTTTTTCTAAGAAGATATTTTTGGGTTCCTTCCGAAGCCCCTTTTCTTGGATTAGGTGATCATTTGGGTTGAGACCCTTGTTCTTCTTAGTTAGATAATTCGGTCAAATGCCTCTCTAATAATATTGGTTTCCCTTTTTTGTCTTGGTGATCTTGAAAGGAAATAGTATTACAAATAATTTTAAATGGATTTTGTTGGGAAACCTCCATTGTTAGTTCTATCTTCTATGTTTTTATATTATCAGCTATAAAATAAAGGTGTTGTCAATTCAATCATCAGAAGAAAAATATTAATAGCCCTTTAACAGTCAATTAACATCAAAACTATAAACAAAGTCTTAACAACATAGCACTATGAACTACTAAAGTCTTAACAACAACACTATGAACTTCTAAAGTCTTAACAACAGAAATTGACAAACTACTTAAAGTCTTAATAGTATTCAATTGTAAACCACTAGACCACTAGACATAAAAAATAATAGTATAAAGAAAAAAAACCACAACATTCAACTGTAAACCACTAGACTAGTGGACATAAATAGTATCAAGAAAAAAACCACAGCCAACAAGTCCATACAGAGGCTAGTGGAGCTCAGGACTCAAGTCTTCAATAAGAAATTTGAACCTTCTAGTTTACTTCCTCTGCATCATTTTTAGCCATCATGTTTTAATACTTTTTCTCTGCTACACTAGCCCTTTTGGTGTATTATTAATTTAATTTAAACTAAAATATTGCATGGTTTCTCTCTTTTTATTCCTTTTTCAAGACATTGTATCCATTTGTAGCACTTCCATTTAGTATCTTTTTGCTTATAGAAACCCCAAGAGCTCATATCAAATATTATAACATAAATAAATTGTGACAAATATAAGAAGCCATGGAATAGTCTGCTATATTTATGTTTGTCTCCTGGATTGTCTTTAATATGAAAAATGTTTTTATGAGGATTTAAATACTAGGGTAATAAGACATACAAATCACGATGGGATGGAATGGAATCAAGTCCAGAAAACATAGTGGTGAAAGAATTAGTCAGATAGAAGTCAATAATTTTGTTTCCTAGGATTGATAGCCTACCATTTTTCTATCAACTGCAATTCCCCTTTTCAAAAAAGCTTATCCTCATCTAAAATCACAATTAGTGGTGTTCATCTTTTTGGGGTGTTTTGGATAATGGAATCTTTGCTCTCTAGTATCCTCATATATGTAGAGGTGCAGGTTGATGGTAACATTCAGAGTGATGACATTTGGCTATATATATCTGGGCTATATGACACTTGGAAATGGTACAATACATAGGCTGAGATAGATTGTAAGGATACCACTTCAAATTTACCTAAACTAAACTCTTAGATGGAATCCCAAAAAAGCTTTTTAGAAGACATTAGGGATTTTAACTTTATAGTGACCCATGCAAAAACACCACTTTAAATTTACTTAATCTAAACTATCAGATGGAACCCTAAAAAAATATTTTTAGAAGACATGAGAGAATTAACAATTTAGTGACCCATCCAAGTAGTTTAGGATGACACCATCAGACAAATGCTCATAATTTTGGTTGTGATGCCTTTATTGGGGAAGGTTTTAAATCACTTTGTACTTTGTGACATGGGAACAACTAACTGTATCATATCAATAGGGCAAGTCAACTGTCCAGCTTTTATTTAGTTCATTTTGTTTGTTACCTATGCATCCAACTTGAAATTTGAATTAAAATTTGTCAAGTGGGTGTCATCCATAAGTAGGAAACAAACTGTATTGGAGCTATTGTTCAAAGCCATTATTGTGTCTGGTATGGTTGGATGCCCAAAACTTTGTTGGATCTCTTCCTGCTTGAGATTAAAATCCTAAACTATAGGGAAGAGCAACTTATCAAATATCTAAAAGGCTAGATGATCCCATTTTTTAATTTATTTTTTCAATACAAGATTATGAAGAATTTGACCCCTTAGAAGAGTAAAGGCTACTAAAGACTTTTGAAAAGCGAGCTAAAAATATTAGGAAAGATGATTTGGGAAGGAATGTGCAAATTGGTTGGCCTAGTCTAGTGAGCATGATTTGTATGTTTATTTGTAAATCTTGTAATATTTTATTATTTTTGATTATATACAAGATACTACTAATGCTTGTATGTTTACATTTTGTATATTTATAGCCCAAATAATTGCCTGTGAAGAAAGTCTACACCCAAAAATATGAACCCAGAACAAAATGATGAGACAATTGCTATATTGTGGTCTCAGTTCTAAAGAAAAGTTGATAAAGGTAATTTTCCTTGCAAAAAGTGTAAGGGCTTAAACAATCAAAGAATTCTAATCACTATAGCCTAGAGTCATTATAGGAAACATGGTCAGGTTGAAGGGGGCATGATTTTTGTCGATTGGTGAATGTGAATTTCCAACTGAAGGAACATGGAGGTGTGAATATCCAAGCCAAGGATAATGCTCCCATGGAAGGAGATGATCCTGTGGCAGAGAACACAATTGAAGATGATTGTATTGGCATATTTGATAATGTGCTAGAGGACATGATTGAAGAAGATGGTATTGGCGTAGTTGATCAAGATGATCATGATGATGGTACTATCACATCTGATATTGATGATGAAGATGGTCTTGATATACCTATACTTGAGAAGGCATATGAGACCCGTATACCAAGGCTCCCAAACAAATCTTCTCTCCACTATACTGTTGTTGGTGAACTTGAAGGCTATGAATGGTTTATCCAATGTAGAAATGTCACGTATGCTAAGGTATGTCATTTTTGTCATCTTCAATATTAGCATACCATTACTATTCATATATTAACAATTCATAATTGTTGTTGTGGGTTGATACGTGAGCTTTTGTTACCACCATCAAACATTCTGCCTCATTCATACTAAGAATTATCTACCATTATGAATCAAATTGGAATAAAGTATTAGACAATACATGCATGTCCCAACGATCACGTTCTATATCATAAACAACATGAATTTTCAACAAAATGCCCTAATTTTCATATTAGTAGATATTTGTCATATCATATAACCAAAAAGATGCCTCACAAGGTTCTTCAGTACATTCCCATTATTCCACATCTTCAACGATTATTCAGGTACTCTAGCTTGGCACAATTTATGGATTACCATGCACACAATAGAAGTCAAGATGACATTATGTAAATGCCTATAGATGGTTCTACATTTAAAGACATAGAAACAACATGGCCACACTTTAAAGAACAACCTCTTAATCTCAAGCTTCATTGGCAGTGGATGGTGTCAATCAATTTGGAGATATGAGATCTGTTTACTCAGTGTGGCCTATCTTTGTTATTAACAGTAACATTCCTCCTTAGATTTCCATAAAGAGGGAGAACATAATGTTGTCAATGATTGTACCAGAAATTTTTTCATTTAATAGTTATCTAAATTAATTTATAAACACCGCATCAAAATGGTCATAATAATTATGTAATGTTTTTGTTCATTCAACTAGCTAAGTACCAAGTTAAATATATGAACGTGTATATCGAGCCCCTTATTGATGATTTGTTGAAGTTATGAAATGGGGTCACTATGTATGAAATCTCTAGACCAATAGGACAAAGACAATTTCAATTCTATGTAATGCTTGTATGGACAATACATGATGCCCTTGGGCTAACTCATTTTTGCGGTATGTTATATATTGTTAAGGTCACATATTTTTGTATGTTATAGTGCTTACACATTATTTCTATATGTTTAAGTTGTGCATATAATTGTACATAATCCAATTGTACGGTATCTTTTAGATCTTCAGAAAAATGGTGAATTTGCATGTCCAGTTTGTGATTTGAAGATGAAATCTCATCTTTCAAGAAGTTTAGGAAAGCACGTGTTCGATGAGTTTAGACACTTTCTTTACAATAATCATAAGTATCAAATTATCAAAAAACATCTTTTTAATGGGAAAGAAGAGACAACATCAAGGCCACAAAGAATGACACCTCGTCTATGGAAGTTGGAATATAATAGACTAAATTGCCAAGGTAATGTCATTCCATCTGATGATTTTTTGTTTGAAATTTATATTTTGATATTGTCTTTTATTTACTAATGATGTAATTGATGCTCTTGAAGGTCGCCAAGACATCAATGACCAACTTCCTAGAGGAATAAAAAGTTATCCTAGTCAATTTAGTAGGTTTTCGTACTACAAGGATCTCCTAGTCATGCATTTGTTTGATGCTATGCATATTGGAAAGAATGTAACAAAGACACTATGGAATATTGATTTTTAATGACATTCATGAATCCAATCATGCACTAAAAAATTTCATTCAATCACATAGCAATGGAGACTGCATAAATATGAGTGCCCTTCCTTGGTTATTAACTGAGCAACAAAGTGATGCATTAGAAGAAGTCATAAAAAAAAAATTCAACATGATTTGCTGCAAATATAAGGAGTCTTGTATCAAAGAAAGGTGATTTTGGGCCAGGGTTGAAAACACATGATTGGCATAGCTTCATCAAGGTAATTCATGTTCTATATTTATAAAATTGCATGTACTTTTTATTGTATTATTTTACAATATATTGAAAAGATCATTTTTTGAATTATTGCAGTACGTCCTACCTTTATCCCTCCCACACTAGTTTGACAGTAGTGTTAAACAAATTATATATGATCTTAGAAAATACATGAGGTTAGAAGTGTTATTTATTATACTTGTTGTACAGATATTATATTTATGACTTTCTTTACTTTTTATATAATTTATTGTATATTTGTTTCTAAAATCTTCTTTATATGTCCTTGTGAGTTGAATCTCTTTTTGGTGGTTATCATCTAAATAAATTGATAAAAAAGATATAAAATATTGGAAGAGAGAAATTCCCTAGCTTATGTGTGAAATAAAAAAGTGTCTACCTCTAACGTTTTTCAATGCTTAAGAACACTACCTCATACATCAAGTTGGGGAGATTGAATTGTGTGGACCTATACAAACTAGGTCAATGTGGATGGTTGAGAGACACTTGGGATCCATGTGTAGATCACATTTGGGATCCCAACTCTATTAACAAATTCTAAGGGGAGTACTTGATGAGGAAAGGTAGATTGAGGAAAGTGAGAGGCAATTATATGATGTTATTGTAGTTTATTAATTTTTTTAAATCTTTAATATAAGTTGTTTCTAAGTGGTCTATTTGTTTTCTTTACAATTGGTCATGAGTGGGATGCACTAAATTTATATATTGAAAATAATCTTGATTGGATGATGGTATGGATTCAACAATCTCAAGAAAATGGTCAATCATTAATATGGGATGGTGTTGCATCATTGGTTAAAGAAGGTCATCGTAATGGAGATCCCAATGTTATGCCAATGGTACTTGATCTAGCATATGGTTTAAGAGGTAGAAAGATACGTATAAGTTTACTAACCATGACCCATAAGTTTAATATAAACTCACAGATTAATGCAAATAATCTTGACATGTTTGAATAATTGGAGATCAAACACCACAAAGCTATGTACTACCATGGCCATAAATTTTACATAAAAAAGTTAGACAACATGAAGAAAAATTGTGATTCTAGGATAAGTTTAGTCTTTGAGGTCACTAATATTTCATCTAGAAATGAAATACATCCTTAACAATCTAAAAATCCATACTATGAAATTTTGGATGATATACTTGAGTGCAACTTTAATTCATTAAAATTATTTTTATTTGTCATCAAATGGTACAGGCTATGGCTGAATCCAAACGATCCTGATATGACTATTATTGAACATGATAGTAGATTTACAATGATTCATACAAGGTCATTTGAGCTAGTTGGAGATGAGCTCTATTTTCTTCTAAGCCAATGTGAGCCAGTTTTAACTTTGGCATTCCACATAAATGAGGTTGGTCATTTGTTGTTAGACATGATCCAAGAGGAAGATGGGTAAAGTATAATGTGATGGAAGAAGAAGACACTGAAGAATGAGAAGAAGAATAAGAATAAAATGATGATGATTTCGGTGATGTTGATGATGATGGTGATGATGATGATGATCATGATCATGGTGATGAAGATAGTGTTGGTCAAGGCGATGATGTTCATGATGATGATGGTCATGATGATGATGATGATGATGATGATGATGATGATGATGACGATGACGATGACGACGATGACACTAGTAAATTTTATCTTAAATTTTGACGAGAATTAGTCAAATTTTTTACAACAATTGGTCGAATAGGCGACTAAAACTATTGTCGATCTTTTTTCGTCAAATTTTCCACATGGTAAATAATAGTCAAAATTTTGACCTCATAATTGGTAAAATTATCGACTGAAACAATCCCTTGGAATTGGAAGAATAACACGTCGATCAATTAGTGTAAACTTCAAAATTGAGACTATTTTGTCGTCGAATAATCCACCTAAATTCATCGAATGGACCATCGAATGTATAGCATCCTGGTTGAATTTAGTCCATTTTTTCATCGAATTAATATTATTTAAAGGTCAAAAAATTGACCAATACTAATTTTTGGTTAAAAAAAAATGACGGTGATTAAACAAAGCATTTTCATTGTACTGTATATTCACAGCCTCAAGAAAAATCAAACTAGCTAAGAAAGCTTCATTTACCTATAGATTTGTATGCTTGTCTGAGTTTGATACGTAGATTTGCGTATCAAACTCAGACAAGCACACAAATCTGTAAGTAAATGTTGATTAAATATTTTATTTTTAATAGCAGTTTAAAAAGCTATTTAAATGTTTTGACAGTTTGATAAGAACAAAATTGGTATCCATCACAATGGCACATCTCATCATCACAACTAATCCACCATAAATAATTGAATATGTTTTCTTGTATTAAATATTCATTAATCAAAATTTGAATAGAAAATGTATACCTTGAGTACTACAATTCACATTAGAATCGATCGATGCCTCCATCGTGCTTGGCCGGTGTAGTATCAATATCGACAGGTTGCATTCCAATGTAAATAAAATAGATGTAGATTTAGATGACGATATCGCAGAAATCCCTAATTCACAGTCTATTGTTTGTTCTATGAAACACTAAATTAGGGATTTTTGTGATATCCTCATCTGTATCTATAGCTATTGCCTTTGTTTTTGTAGGTGCTTTTCCCCTATTTGATATTTATCTTCAGGTGTCCACACTCATTCTGTTGGTTGTTGCCAGCTTCTCTTTGAGCTTCTCTTTGTTTCGAGAATAGTTTAACATTCTCTGAGAAACATAATTGTAGGCATCATGGTCACATTTTTTTGGAGACAATGTAATTGAGTGGTATACCCAGATGATGGAGAGCAACTTCTGCACCTCCGGATCCAAGTTGATAGCCATCCCATAGTGTCAACTTGGAATCAGAGGTGCAGAAATTGCTCTCTGTGTAGGTATAAAACTCAATTATGTTGTCTCCAAAAAAATGTGACCATGATGCCTACAATTATGTTTTGAGAATAGTTTAATTAACATTCTCTACTTAACACGGCCAACAACGTGAAGGTGGAAGCTCATCTGGCCCCTCCTAGGAGCCTCTTATGACCCTTTAAGATATTTTAAGACCTCTAAGATGTATTCTTAGAGGTCTTAAACGGTCGTAAAGGGTCATAAGGGGTCCTAGGACACAACATCTTATAAAACATAAATGTAGGCATCATGGTTACAATATTTTGGAAACACAACATAATTGAGTGGTATACCCAGATGATGCAACACAACCACTACTCCTACAGTTCTAAGTTGACACTGCGGGATCCAAAAACCAAAGATAAGGAATCTATATATAGTTTTTGGATCCACAGTGTCAACTTAGAACTATAGGCGTAGTGGTTGTGTTGCATTTTCTGGGTATAGCATTCAATTATGTTGTGTCTCCAATTAATTGGGACTATGATGCCTACATTTATGTTTCTTAGCTGTTGTGACACCTACATTTATGTTTTGTAGCTGTCATGTTTATTTGCATGTTATTTTTGTTTGGCTTCTCTCCCTCACACTGAAAATAAGATTTTTCCCACTTTGAATTGAGAATGCGTGTGCAACACAAGCTGAATATGCACGGATAGCAGGTGGAGTTGAAAAAACACAACACATTTACATTTTTGTGATGGTTTATAACTTAAAATACACAATTAAAGACCTGTATCAAAAATACAACCCTGTTGTGTTTTTCAACTCCACCTGATATCCGTGCATATTCTACAAGATTGCATATTGAACTAGGCTTCTCCTTCTGGATTGCCTGAAACCAAGAGACTATCACAGTTAACATCTAAATGTCGCATCTCATCATCACAACTAATCCACCTTAAACAATTGAATATGTTTGCTTGTATTAAATATTCATTAATCAAAATTTGAATAGAAAATGTATACCTTGAGTACTACAATTCACATTAGAATCGATGCCTCCATCGTGCTCAACCAGTGTAGTATCAATATCGGCAGGTTGCATTCCAATGTAGATAAAATATATGTAGATTTAGATGATGATATTGCAGAAATCCCTAATTCACAGTCTATCATTTGTTCTCTAAAACACTAAATTAGGGATTTCTATGATATCCTCATCTGTATCTGTATCTATAGCTATTGCCTCTGTTGTTGTAGGTGCTTTTCCCCTATTTGATATTTATCTTCAGGTGTCCACACTCATTATATTGGTTGTTGCCAGCTTCTCTTTGAGCTTCTCTTTGTTTCAAGAATAGTTTAACATTCTCTGAGAAACATAATTGTAGGCATCATGGTCACATTTTTTTAGAGATGATGTAATTGAGTGGTATACCCAGATGATGGAGAGCAACTTCTGCACCTCCAGATCCAAGTTGTTATCCATCCCGCAGTGTCAACTTGGAATCGGAGGTAAAAAAATTGCTCTTCATGTAGGTATACAACTCAATTATGTTGTCTCCAAAAAAATGTGACCATGATGCCTACAATTATGTTTTGACAATAGTTTAATTAACATTCTGTACTTAATAGGGCCAACCACATGAAGGTGGAAGCTCATCTGGCCCCTCCTAGGAGCCTCTTATGACCCTTTACGATATTTTAAGACCTCTAAGATGTATTATTAGAGGTCGTAAATGGTCGTAAAGGGTCATAAGGGGTCCTGGGACACAACAACTAAGAAACATAATTGTAGGCATCATGATCACAATTTTTTGGAGACAACGTAATTGAGTGGTATACCTAGATGATGAAGATCAACTTCTGCTCCTCTGGTTCCAAGTTCACAATGCAAGATCCCAAGACCATAGATAAGGAATAAATTTAGAGAGTAGAGTAGGGCCAAAATGACAAAAATAATATAGGACAAACCTCAAGTTAAATGACGCAACTACAAACATTTTAATAGAATTTTATTAAAATGTTTACAGTTGCCTCATTTAACATGAGGTTCATCCTATATTATTTTGGTCGTTATGGCCCTCCTCCGCTTTTTAAATTTATTCCTTATCTATGGTCTTTGGATCCCGCAGTGTCAACTTGGAATCAGAGGAGTAGAAGTTGCTCTCCATCGTATGGGTATACAACTCATTTATGTTGTCTCAGAAAAATTGTGACCATGATGTCTACAATTATGTTTCTCAGCTATTGTGAAATCTACATTTATGTTTCTTAGTTGTCGTGTTTATGTGTATGTTTTTTATGTGTTTGGGAAGACATTTTTCTAACCTAAGCCTAGATCCTTTGACAATTAGCTTAATAATAATGTAGATAGATGACAGGTGAGCAATTAGCTTCCCAAGAAAAATCCCACAAATGAACTATATGTACCCCAATTACTGTGCCCTCTGTGCGTACCCAAATGATATATTTGAAACAACAAGGGTAAGGCTAAATTTACCCTTTTTGTTTCAAATATATCATTTATGTATGCGCAAAAGGAACATGAATTGGGGTACACATAGTTCATTTATAAGATTTTTCTTGGGAAGCTAATTGCTCAGCTCTCATCTACTTCATTTATTATCAAGCCAATTGTCGAAGGATCCAATCCCAGGCTAGAAAGATGTCTTCACATTCTATTTAAGCCATATTCCTTGTTCTTGTCAAACTTCCTTGGTACGGTAGGCCTACTCTCTGTAGTACTCTTCTTCAGTGAGACTTCATACCATTCTACGCTCAAACTTCAGCGAGACTTCATACCATGCAGCGTCTGTAGATTACGTTCAATGCGATATTTATGCTTGTATTGGTGGGAAAACTCTTGAAAACATGCAAAAGAGATTGCATTCAACCATGCTACTTACATGACACATGTAGTTTACCTCCAGCCTAAATCAACATTGCGTACAAATCTGCAGACGCTGCTTGGTATGAAGCCTCGCTCAAGCTTGAAAATGATAGTCAATCCATAGTCAAGGTCAAGGAACAAATGGAACAACCAAGAAAACACTAAACATTAAATCATGTGATTGATATAATATTGGGGCTCACCCGAGCCATAAACATGATGAATTATTCTAAAAAAAGATGTAAACCATATATATGCACACGTGAGGAAAAGAGAAGTTATGTCATATCAATATTAAAATATTAGTTACAATATGAAAATACTAAACTAACTAATTCTTGAGTTCATCTCTGCATATGGTCGCAACAAATTAGATATGCGATTACAATACAGAGAAGGTATCATCAAAATATAATTTCAGAATTTGCCCTAGCTTGACACGTTTTGCACTGAAATCCTTCATCACGGATAAGTGGAGATGGGTGGATAGATGCAGATGAGTTGTCATCAACCCAACTAAAGTATCTGCAACCATTATTTCCCTGTGATACCCAGTCTACATTAGTTCTTATATTATAATGAATAGTATTTACGTTAGAAACTTTAAATATATACACATAATTAGCAACCTTTTTTCAATTAGGGAAGCACCAAAATTGTCGTCCAGGGTTATTCAATGTCTGTGAAGTCTTCAACACACACTTCCCACCACCACATTGATAGTTTGGCACATTGACAAGAGTCATCGAACCTATATCAATAATGCACCACACCATCGTTACTACATTTATTATTTTTATATGATTATTTTTACAGTCCAAATAAACCAAGGAGTACCATTAGAAATATTAACCATTTACAATAATGAAAATTAAACCTAAATCAAATAGCTCATTTTTATTAATCAACATGTGTAGTCTGTGTGTATATGAAAAATGAAAGAAATATGAAGCTGAAATAAAATAGTGAACAAAATAGTATTCTACATAGAGTGAATGAAATATACCATCAAAAGAAGGTGACAAAATCAAAAAACACAGAAGCACAGACATAGGAAATCAAAAAGGGACAAAAGACAAGAAATAAGAAAAATCATTACGACCATAGAAAAATCATTTATACTATAATAAAAAAAAGAAACACTCTTTGTCAACAATTTCCAAAATCATTAGGATTATAAATGGACAGTTTTGATATTGCTTTGCCATTACAACAATTGAGCATTCATCATTTGGTACTTCTTGGTGTATTGCATTTAAGTTTTTCAGTTGTCGTGTTTATGTGCATGTTCTTTATGTGTTTGGCTTCTCTCCCTTGCAAGGGATATGTCGATAGGTAATTAATTTGAAAGCATAATGATTTGACAGTATTTTTTCAGGATAGGCGTAATCATCATGCCAACCTTAATTAGCAACATTGGTGTCCTATCATTGCACAAGTGCAAGATGGTAAGGGTCTATTTAAGGAGGGATGAAAAAAAGGTCATTTTAACCTTGTAAGGCATGAGGAGAGACAGTCCAAATAATTCTATGGTGACTATCCCAAACAACAGACAAATGATGGAATTGCTTACATGTTTTCTTTTCATGTTTCTAACAAGTTTGTTGTGATGAGGCTAGTGTGGTCACAATTGAAATTGTGAGTTTCTCTTGGAATTGAATAGCAGATTTTATCTATTGTGCAAAAAAACATATGTAGGATTATTATGGTCACAAATTAATTGTCTTAGCATCAACATTTCACTTCTAATATAATATTATTAGTAATTTCTTACCATTGATTGTAAAACTGATGGAACTAGGAGGCTATTCTTTGTTAATACTTTACCACTGTAGCGAATTTGGGTATTGTTTTTGAATATTTGAATGATTTTAATGGGAAATTTGAACCAGAGATATAAGTTTCCTAAAGAGTGATACTTCAACTTCCATGAAGGACTTAGAAAAAGGGAATTGAACTACAGTGGCTCCTTGTTTACCAATTTTCCATATACCATGAGGCATGTTGTTAGTTTTGTCAGAATTATGAGAAGATTAAAGGGAATTGTGAGAAGATCATACTAAGGAATAGTGAGGAAGTCATCAAACAAGAGGAGAGAATGTGTTAAAAGACCAATTTAGTAATCCGGTCGGCTAATTAAACATACACTCAGCAATCAATGGTAACATCAAAGTTGGAAGAATATTTTTGGTACATACATAATGTAGAACTCCAATGCTATACAGTAAACTAAGACATAACTAGATCAAAAAATTAGGGGTTCTAGAATTATTATATCTCAGACATTATGTGAATAATAGACCCATAATTACATTTACAGAGATAAAAGAATAAATCTCATCACTATTTCATAAGGAATAAATCTGGAACTATATATAATTAACATATAAGACTAAATCAAATTATTTTATGTTATATTGTGAATGAAAACTTGTTCAAATTTGCAGAGAATCAAAATATGTTATATTGTGATGATATCAAGTTTTATGTAGGTGTTGTCTTATTTCCATATTATATGACCTCAAAATAC
>MU225254.1:408539-422965 GCA_018584345.1 Thuja plicata | reverse complement strand
ACTGTCCCTAGCAGTTCTCTATTGGTTTACAACAGTGCTTCTTCCCATAATCAAACAATGGATTTGATTCCAACCTAAGATTACATAAAACCCCTCATAAAATTTCAAAACAATAAGAATACAGTCTAAATTCAAACCTAATATTTTAAATGTTTTATGTTCCATTTGAATGTAACTCAAGTCTTAGTATTGAGTTTATTGAAGAAGCTTATCAACTTGTGGAAACCGTTTCTGTGTGACAGAGAATGCAATTTAAATATGGTCATTAATTGAGTCAAGGATGACTTCCAATAATCATTGCATAATTATTACGTTGGTTCAAAGTAATTTTATTTCATTTTAAATAAGTTATGGCAGTTTTATTTTGTTGGTTTGGAGTCTTATTCCTTTTGGTTTGGAGTAACTTTGAATTCAATCTTGACCTTGATGATCCAATCTTGATTTAATCATTCAAATAATTTAATAAGACTGCCATAACTTATTGAAAATGAAATAAAATTACTCCAAACCAAAAGGAATAAGGGTGGTGGTATTCAAAACACAATGAGAATTGATAATTTCAGAGATCTAGGCACTCTATCCTATCAACAACCTCAAATGTTTAAAAGATCTGACTTGTCAAGGCCTACACAATACTACACAATGATGGATTAGGTTTCCTAGGCTTAAAACCACTTAGACTCAAGGAATTCTAAGACTCTATTTTAATTCCCATGCTTCCAATACACAAAGTTCTTTCAAACTATTCCAAAGGCTTAATAGGCTGCCAATAACCCTGTAGAAGACTTAGGATGGTAATAACTTTGTCTTCCCTCAAAACATTTGAAAAGATGAAAACATTTCTACATGCCCTTTTCAGAGTTCTACAACACACCAAAAGATTTTATAGGGTTACTTTGGACCAACACACCTAACCATGATTGAACCCCTATTTTCAATGCATGAAAATGACCAAATTTTCAAAGAAACTACTCTACTCACATTCCCTTATCCCACCAAACCTTCAGCAGAGTTATAAAATGACTCAAAATGGTTAAATCCACAAGCAATTAGACTCATGGGCCCTACAACACCAAAACCCCCAAATCTTGACTCCAAACCTTGGTTTGCTAGGGCTTCCCCAATCTCCTATTACAACTCACTCCTGCATCAAATTAGTGATCGAATCACCATTCATTCCACATGAAAAAATGTTTTCAAACATAAAAACCCTTCCTTATTCGGACAGATCATCCACTGCTACACATTGCATCCAATTTCATTGTATTTTCTCATTGTTCTTTAACTGTGATCACCTTTACTCCACACAACTCTACATATGCACAGTTAATGATCTAGTAATATAGGTTAGAATTAACATTCCATGGTTAGAATGGTTCTCATTATTAGATAGACCACTAGCATAACAATAGTTAGAATGGTTCTCATTATTAGGTTAGAATGGTTCTACTGCAACAACAGTTTCAATATAAAATGAGACTCATTTGAAAATGGCATGAATTGAAGAAAGAAACATTGCAATTCCTTTAATGCATCAGAATAACCGAATTGAGACTTCAAGTTGAATGAATTTTGTAGAAAATAGAGTATTTCTATTGCTTACGGTTTTATCCATTTTCACCCTTATTGGAAATTGATTTGACATACCTTAACCCTCTAGGTCAACTCTTCACCCTGTTAGCTTCTACCGGCTCCTCCACGTGCGCACGCTGAAATGAAATGCTCAAATGAAGTTTCAAACTTTTTTTTTTTTACTTTATGTTACCGTGTTAGTCAAAATTTTGACCAACACGGTGTTAGTCAAAATTGCGACCAACACTGGGCATGTATTAAAAAAAACAAAAGTTTTCCTTCTATAATGCGACCAACCAAAATATTTCTATTTGATGGTCGAATTGTTTACTCAAAATTTAAGGTCAAATGTACTAGTGTGATGATGACGATGTTGATGATGATGATGTCGATAGTCATGATGATGATGATGATGATGATGATGATGATGGTGATGATGATGATGATGGTGATGATGGTGATGATAGTCATGATGATGACATGGATGAAGAGGATGATCAATAACATGATCAATAAAATGTATGTCAAGGTATGATCAATGTCACATACGAGGTATTGATTTATTCATAGAAATTTGTTTGACTTGTATGTTTTTATAATTAAGTTATTATGTGTTGAACTCTAATTTCATGGAGTATATTTTGCATCATGTAAATTTTGTCTTCTATGTAATTTGTAGCTTACATATCATGTAACTTTTGGCTAGATTAAGATAAATGATTTACATATGCAAGAAATTTAATGCCTTTGACATGGATCGACATGTATAATTTATTATCTGGTTTCCTTCTCTTTAGTCAGAAAAATATATAGATCCTACTATGTCTCTCATTTTATAGATTGCAGGTATCACCAAATGGGTATTTTTCTGATTTGTCTTCCTCAAGTGAGGAAAATGCGGGAATAGAAGAAAAAAGTGAGACATCTAGTAGGTCTAAAATAGGGAGATCAACTAGAGGCCAAAATATTAGAAGAAAATTCAATAAACGAATGCAATATTTCCTTGCTGAGGGGGGTCATGTTCTTATGATAATGAGACCAAAGGCGATAGGAAGGTTCCCTTAAGGTACAAACATTTTCATAAAGAATGGGTACCCAAGGAACTACCTCTAGTTAACACTGGTTTTTTCTGTTAATGAAAGGATATATCGCATAGCTCCATCTTCATTACATGGTTTGGGCTTATTTTCCATTTTTGGCATAAATGTTAGTTATAATCAAGTTGTTGAATTGATGGAGTATTTAGGACCTTTTTACAATTACAATAATTGTATGCAGATTGGGCAATATAAAAAGTATGCGTAGGTATGCATTGTCACCAAATTATATCCAGTGCAAAGAAAATGATCAAAGTAAAAGGCTCGCTATGTATATTGATGGAAGGCCAAAAGAAACAAGGAATATTCCAGGTTTCATAAATAGTTCTCAACCTGTGTGAATTAATAAGTGGTTGAATTGTATATTTGAGGCACGCGAGGGAAATCATGTATTTGTATGTATGATAAACTCAATAAGTGCAGGGGAAGAGCTTCTTATAGATTACAATTTGAATCGTGTAGATACAAAAAATTCTCTATCATGGGACTGGTAACTATAACATTTAAACAAATTGCTTCTAATTAATATTGACTCTAATATACAATCTACTATTTTATTAATAATTTGTTTTGGTAAGTTTAATACTTTCATTTCGTTGCTGATTGCTAAGAATTACTAATCTTTGTCATAGGGAGAAATGGATCCACCACAAGATATAGGTGGGGATGTTCCTCACACACCTTATTCATCAAAGGTAAACCTTAATTAGTGTAATTCTACAAATTATATACAAACAAATTTCATATTATTATGTTCTTCTCTTTATGGCTTTGGAATTATTTTGATAGAATTTTACTGATATTGATGTCACAACTTGATACTTATTGATAAGGAAACTCACAAATGATAGCAAATCAATTGTGATATTAAATTGAGGTGGAATTTTTAGATGAAATCACATGTAGCACTAACCTTGTCTTCATGGCTACTCAGATTCAAAATAAATATACTAAAGAAATTCTTAACCTTGTGATGATTCCAAACAAAACTATGGAGACAGAGGAACTCAAAGATGAATTGATATGTAGAGTCAATTGTATGAATGTAAGTAGTAATTAATCTTAAGCAATAATTAAAGTTCAACAGATGTTTATGTTTTATACTATCTTATGGATCATAATAAAAAATATGATGTGTTCTTACAGTATTTTTTGACACCTGTGAATCGTTGTCAATATGGTGAGGGTTTTTGCGCACAAACTTCATGTAAATAATCCTTAAACCTTTAACCATTCATTTAACCTTTGTATGCATTATTGACTCAACTTATGTTTGGGATGCTTCTAGTACCCCATTTAATCTTTATCCATTGAAAATGTCTCTGCTAACAATGTATTCTTCAACTCATGATGAAGTGCAGACGCCTCCTTCGATCAACAATCTGATATTGCCGACTGCATTGTCCGCAACAAGGAGCTTTCATACATCTTCCTCTGTACCAGCTACAAATGGTAAAACCTTGTTTTTCTCTATTTTTTTTATGTGCTAATCATGCAATGATTATTTTTCTTGTTTGAATTTTATACACATGGACCTATTTTGTGCACTAATTGATACACCTACACCTGGTACAAGAACAAATGATGAGTACTAGTGAAGCTCAACCATTTCCTGGATCAGCCCATGTTACTAATACTGGTTTGTTTGTGGGGTAATTATTGTTGAACAAGAAAAATATGTTTCCGTTAAAAGTACCAAAGCTTCCAGGTGCTTTAAAATTTTTATTATTTACAGTGTAATTGTAGTATACTTATACATAACTCATTTTGGACTGATAATCCCATGATGTTTTTGTAGGAAATGATGTTTTTTATGATACTCTTTTTGAAATGACATTGAATCTATTTGGGCCCACTATACATAAAAGGTACATAGCTTCATAATATTGGTACAATATTTTTCTTATCTTCTACTTATTGTACTATATTAAAGTTATGATATCTACCAATTTTGTTTTTTGAAAAAAGGTGGAATGAACATGATGTTGACTTAAAAAGTCATCTCATTAAATATTTAGAGGACCTCTTTGGAAATAAAACTTTTGACAGTCCCCTGGTTCTTAAAAAAGCATCCAAACATATAAAGACTGTGAGGGACCAATATAGAATGGCTCTAAAGGATAACCCAAAGTACGAGCATCCTCCTATGATTCCACCGATGGAGTGGAATGAAATAATGGAAAATGTAAAAGAGAAAAAGGCTAAAGAGTAGTGGAATTAAACTAGAAGATGAAAAAGATGGTATGATGTGATAGTATTAAGTAGAATGTAATCGTGCCCTAATTAGTGATCTTTGTAAATATATAATCTAACATGTTTCAAACTTTTCATAGGCTGCAAGACACATCAAAAGCTATAGAAGAGAGATTAAAAAAGGTTGGCCAACGCAAAATTGGATCTTGTGGCTATATGAAACTTCACTCTCGACTTGTAAGTAGCAACATTGAAATTTCATATCAAATTTTTATATATAAGGTTGCAAACAATTTTGTTTAATCAAATCATACATGCAAAATTGACGATATTAAACAAAAAATATAGGGCACCAAATCCAACGTAGAGTCTATGGATGATGACAAAAGAATATCCATGAAGGAAGGCTACAAAGATGTGGTTGCATGCCTATGCCAAGAATCTGAAATCCATAACGAAGAATCTGATGCACCAGATGAGACACAGGTAAATTGGTCAAATGAAAAGTAAATCAAATTGAATAGTTTTTGATTTGGGGTAAAGCAGGTTTTGAAGGGGTCCTGAAACCCTGTACAAGTAGATTTTGGTGGGAATCTGAAACTCGACTAAAATGAAATGCTGCTAAAGAATAAAAATTACAAAACAATAGCCCAAAGATAGAAAACTGCCAGCAGCTAACAAAGATGAGACTCTAAAAACCCAGCTGCACCAAGAACAACAAAAAACCTTACACCATAAGTTTAGCAGGAGTAAAAACTCCCTAAAAAGAAATTTAGGGTTTTAACATGGATCCCTAAACTAACAATACCAACATCTTGGAACACCAAAGTCCCATTCTCAACCTTCATGAGAATAGTTAATTTCAAACATAAATTGACTATTTCACGATAACAATGCGCATGATATTTCACTACAGCCTTCAAATCCTATCACAGAACCTAGGCATGATGAAGAAAATGATATGGATCATAGTGGTGGAGGTATTAATTTTCTATTGGAAATAAATTACGTAATTATTAATAGAATTTAACATCTTTAATTGTAATTGGCCATGTAATTAGATCATGTTGAGCATGTTGAGGTGGGGGCTGATCAAAATGTTATTGTACATGATGTGGCATTTTTAGGTAAATAAAAATGCATGTTATGTTCTACTGGTTAATGAAATAAATGTAACAGTAAAAAAAAGTATGCAGATTTAACCAATTTACTTGTTATTGTAGGAGGGCCCCCTTTAGTGCAGCAGCCTTGTGCTCCTCAAAACATGAGGAAGCATCATAATTTGAGATCACAAAAAGGTATTGAGGAAGATATTGATGCTCCTAGAAGGCTTTTCCTTAAGAAAAGTAAGAAAAACCCAAAAAAGAAATGATTACTTAAAAATGCTCTTTGATAAAACTTGTTTGATTAACTTTGTTGGATAATGAAAGAACGTTGTTTTAAGTAATTATCTACTAATGTTGCATATTAATATTGAATTTTATTTCATGTTAATGAATATTGTTATGTGTTAATGAATTCTTGATTAGAATTGCGTATTAATTAATGTTATATCATATTAATAAATGTTATGTGATTGTAATGATTGAGTGTTATAGTTCATAAATGGATGAATGAAGTGTGTAATTAGATGTTAATGGGGAATTTAGATTGATGTTAGGGGGAGGGGGAGTGAGGCCAAATGAGCTTCCACCTCCAAGTGTTTGGCCTTGTTAAGTAGAGAATATTAAAGTATTCTCAAAACCAAGTGAAGTTCAAACTAACATACCTTCATTATTTAATCAATTTTATTCATTCTAGGTCTTTGCTCATAAGTGCATTTTGAAAGTTTCATTGTTAGGAAACTATCAAATAAAAAATTGGAAGGGCCAATTGTCAACTTTTCTGGCATGATTCAGCTTCATTTTGTGTAAGTATTCTCTTCTTCAATGCGTCAACCTCTCTTGGCCTAATCTAGATTATTTCATTGGTTTGTGTTTTTGAGTAGGTGAAGTGTTAAATCAGTTCTGTTGGATTCCCATTTCCTCACACAGAGTAGTAATATATGTTAACAATATGTAATTTGCACCTAGCATTCATAAAAAATCCACCTAGCTTGTCAATACTTCCACATGTCATGTACATGGGACATGTGGCAGATGATGGCTTTTCCATGGATATTTAAAAATTATTGTGTTTGTAGAAAATTGCAAATTGAAAGTTGTGAATTGATTCATATGGCTCAAGTATGCAAAATCAACAATCATTATCATTATTTACAAGTATAAAATTATGAATATAATCCATCATGAGTGTTTTCATCTAATGCTAGATCCTTTGTGATGGTTTGAGCTCTTTCAACAAAGTAGCCTAGCAAATCTCAATACTTCAAGGCAAGCTAGATATCACCTTGATGCTCTCTCTTCTACTACCATTTACAAAGAAGGAAACAAAGGTGTGTTTGTTATGTATTGTTAACGTAGTTACTTATTTTTTAACTTATAAAATTAAAGAGTCATCAACTCTATTTGTCACCTTACTTCTATGCGATTTGAGTGTGATTTCATAATGTGTGTAGTTATATTTGTAACATAAAATGTTCATGTTTTATAATTATGCTTAGTATGATAATTGGTCTTGAACAAATTGAGTTTTTCAATCATACCAAAACATTGTTATGGATTTTGTACAAATTTTAATTATTATAGAATCCATTTATATAAATAAAAAATAACACAAACAAAAATCAAAAGTTCAACTCCTTAGCTTGAACTGAGATGAATTACACATTCATCTTGAAACAGTATAACAATAAATTGGGATAAAGATGTTAAAATGAATTTAGAATAACTAAGAGGGGAGGGGTGAATCAGTTATCCTCAGGTCTAGATGTAGAAAATAAAACTTTCTATATTTTAGATCTACTCGGCAGCAGTAGAATATGTCAACAACTTAATCATGTAGTTTACTGTCTAATGTAATTTGCTTGTAGAAACATAACAGTAAAACAAACTATAAGCATTCACAAAAGTTGACACAAGTATTTAATGTGGAAACCCAATATGGGAAAAACCACCAGTAACATGCTACCAAGTGTTAATCTCTAAGCTCTGTTGATGATTACTGCCAAACACTTAGTCATTTCATTAGGCAATTTTAGTTGTCTATCACTGTGGCCAAGCTAAAACTATACAAGGCCGAGAAACATTGCCGAGCAATTTTTTAGTATGCCTAGTTACATTGCCGAGCTGAGTTACATTACTGAGCTGAGTAGACAGGGATGTTAAATGCCAAGCAGGACAGTTTGTATAATTGTCAGGAATGATACAAACTTCAAGGATAAGTGATCTGACTAACTTGTATAATCTTTTTGGGATGACTTACGTGTGCATTTAATATTTTTATACGGAGTCTGTTATGCATTTAATTGTTTTATCCTATGCATGACTCATTGTAAACATTAATTGTAATACCATCATGGTATGGGTGTTGGATCTTGATCGTTGATCTAGATCTCACTGTGAGATCTATATAGATATATTAGATTGCTTTGAAACCCTATTTTTATGTATGTGCAAGAGGCAGAAGGAGTTGTTGAAGAGACTGCATTTTGTAGTGAAATGCAAAGAGGGTTATTTTGTTTAGAAGCGGAGATCAAACAGAGCATAACACAATGAATAGTAGAGTAAAGGTATATCAGATTATAAGATCATAAGAGATAATTTAAAAGAGGGGATCCATTATCAACATCAAATTTTATATCAAAGGATCAATACTTGAGACTTTTTAATCATTGTATCAGGTGAAAATCTCTTAACAGTGTGGTTTTAGCAGGCCTTTATTTATGTCTTAACAGAGTGCTTACTTCATTGTAATGTGCTGAAGCTCTTAACCAGGCAGACCTCTAACAGGGTAGATTAAATTTTGCAATCAAACATTGTAACCTTAATAGGTACACTTTATTACTACAATAGTGGAGACTTTTGTGGGTATCATCCCCACCCCAATTTTACCTATTTGGGTTTCTGGGTTACCAAGTTATTATGTAATGTGTTATTTATTTCATGGTGTGGATGCTATTTGAGATGACATTAGATTTATATATGTATGAATGTGGATCAATTTGTTTTAAGTGTTTTATTTGAAGATCTGATTCACCCCCCCTCTTAGTATCCTGCTTTCCCATTATTGTATTTCCAATAATTGGTATCAGAGCAGAGTTCTCTAAAAAGTTATAATCAGCTTGAGAATTAAGATCTTGAGATGGAGATCTACAAGATGGGTAAAGTCATTGAGAATCTAAAGATTGATGTTCAGCTAGCACTACAACAACTTGAGACTGCAAGACAGGAATTAACGAAGTCCTTGGCTGCAAGGAAAGATTTGGCCAAACAGATGAATGACACTCATTATCAGGAAGAGGAAACCACAAATCTATTTTAGAATGGAGATTCTACTGAGAGCATTACAGCAATAGCAGATCTACTGGAAAAGAATAGTGCACTATGTGAAGAAGTCAAAAACTTGAAAAAGGAACAAGAAGCTCAATCAATAAGGATGTGTGAAGTTGTTGAATAGAAAAAGAAAGTCGAAGATGACAAGGCTATGGCAGAAGAAGACAAGAGAATGCTGACTACCAGACTTGATGAAAGAACACATGACGTACAAATAATGACATTTAATCAAGTGGACATGGAAAATCAACTATTACTTGCAAATCAGGAGATTAGCAGGAAAGACTTGGAGATTGTTAATCTTAGATCTGAGAACAATCAATTGAAAGATGAATTGAGATCTGAGAAAGAAATTAACAATAGAGTGAATGATCTGAGTGCTGCCATGAGCTACTTTGAACAATTGGTGGAAGCATCAAGAAGACCTAAAGACTCTTCTAGATTAGGTCGCACTGAACAACATTCAACCACTGAAAATGGAGAATCATCAAAGACAGGTGAAAGAAGGAATGCAAAGCCGAGAAACAACAAACCTATTTGTCACCACTATGGAAAACCAGGCCATACAACAAACATTTTCCGAAGAAAGAATGGTAATTCCAATCCAAAAACTAACTTTAATGGTTACTATTTTAACTATAATAAGTTTGGACATCAAGCACATGAATGTAAGACAAGGGAAAACAAAAAACCTAGACTCAATGGTAATTACTATAACTGTCACAACTATGGCCATAGAGCACAAGATTGCAAATCTAAAGGTAAACAACAATGGACATCAAAGGTACAAGAGAAATCACCAAGAAAAGGTAATACTCACAATTAAGATTACAATACATGGTAAACAACAATGGACATTTAAAAGTTGGATGAATGGAATCCTAGTTTGTTACAGTTGTCTAAAAATTGGTCATACAAGGAAATATTGCAAGACTAGGGTACCTGCTCCTACTATTGAGAAAATAAGGGAACAGATGAACAAAACATGGGTTAAGAAGTCTAAACCATGTAGCAGTGAACCTAATGAAGCCGAGGTCACCTAATCCAATGGATCAGGTGATCACATCATCTCCAACTAAGAGAAAGAGGTATGTAAGGAACTGTATTTTAAAATTCATATCTTACATCAATTCCTAACATGAAATGTACAAAAATTCCATATGTGCATATGTTTAGATGCACCGGGACATATTTGAAGACAAAATTCTGAGATGAGAAAATTGCACTATAGGTGTCGAGCATCTATCATGAACACTAAAGTCGAGTTCTTTAGTGAGGTGTCAAGTTTTGTTGGCCAAGTAAAATTCTATGAAGGCTGAGTGTAGTGAGCTGAGTGGGATGCAAGTTGTGTTAGATCCGAGAACAGTTGGCTTGCACTAACTCAATGGGAAAAACATTTAATGATCATCTACCTTGACCTTTTGTAGCTTATAAAGGATGAACAATTGATATTTTGTTTTTACCTTGTGACTTTACTATCTACCAAGTGATTGAAGTGATTTATAGAATTGATCTTAACGGAGATGGGAATGGAGATTTCATCAGTGTGCCATTGACAATCCTTAAGTGAACAGTGAAAAGAAAATAGTGCGAGACATCACTTACCGAGGTATTCTATTTTCCATCTCTCAAACCCTAAAATTTTAGAATTATGGTTGCAAGTTCTTCCGCACCAGCTAAGAGTATGGAGGCAGAACAAGAACAAATTCATTTGATTAGGAGTGATGAATGTGAACCTATTAACTTTTGAGCCATCCCTGAAAGTGTGATACAAAGTGATTTAACGGGAGCCCTCTCATCCATTCCTCCCAAGGTACTTATGATTCACGATGTTAGATCATGTTATATAGTTAAAATTGGAGAAGTAGGTGATAATGAATTGAGGAAATCCTACAGTAAATTGTGTGAAAATGGAGTTCTGAAGGTAGAATTCAAACACTTAGCCAAAAAAGGGTTAACTCGTGCCCTAGATTTTCCCTAAGGTTTTAAAGATGAATGGATCAAGATTATCCTTAGCTGAGTTTGTAATACCCACTCATGTTTTTC
This sequence comes from Thuja plicata, assembly GCA_018584345.1. Taxonomy (NCBI): domain Eukaryota; kingdom Viridiplantae; phylum Streptophyta; class Pinopsida; order Cupressales; family Cupressaceae; genus Thuja; species Thuja plicata. The sequence continues at coordinate 411,624 of MU225254.1, read as the reverse complement.
TTTTAGTTTGTGATGCCATACTCTTTTAGGCATTGGTTTCAGTTGTTTGGCTGAATTCTTTTAGGCCACATTTTATGTGAGCTGATATTATTTCATTTGGTGATGATACCTGTTTATGGTGTTATGATTTTACCTTATGCTTAGATAGATGCGGTGATGTTATCATGGTGATTATTATATGTCAATTTCAGTTTATGATATACTTACCCCATACTCGCATGTGTATGGTTGTCTTATATGTGAATGTACTTGTTGATGTGTTGTTGTGGTAGAGGACGGAGACATAGTTACTTACTTCGGCGAGATCCACATGTTTGACCGATCCCTATCATTGATTGTGATATTATATTATGTATATACATGTGTGTTCTTTGATGATAGGATTGTAGGTACAGGGCATCGTCTTCCCTGAATTGGCAGGAGTGAGCGTGCCCATAAATATTCATCTCAATAGTAAAGAGGGGAGGTAACATACATATCCAAAATCCTAACCTAAGCCTAATCGTCCTAACGTAGGATGAGTTTCAGTATGACTACCTTATCCGGGTTCGTCTAGGTTGACAGAATTTGAATACCCTCTCTTTTGAGTTTGTGTGTGTGTTTATTGCTTGATTATGTTTTCATGTGTTTTTTGGATTATTGAGTGATTTTCCATGATTAGTGAATTAATGGATTATAGTTGAATTAATGTTTTAATTATATCCTAAGTTTATTTTAAATAATTAATTAAATTGAAATATTTGAATATTTTGATTTAATTAAATATTTAATTAAAAACTATATTGTATGTACTTATATGATTAATTAAATATTTGGTTGCATGCATTATTGTGACATAAATATTTAATCTATTTAATTAAATATTTTATTAATTACATCTACATAATTGTGTTCAAAACTATTTCAAATTCAAAATATCTTAACTTGTAATTAGGAGTCTAATTTGAGTTGTGGCAATAAAGCACATTTTTATTTAATTAAATTGGATTTATTTTCAATTTTCAAGTTGAGTTAAACCAGGGATTGACTTGGGAGTTGTCATTCACCTTTGCATGTTTTGGGGAATTTGAATCTCTTTAGGGGGAATTGGTCATTCATTCTCTGATAACAGGTTTTTAAGAATTAGAGAACTCTTGGTGATTTGGGGGTTTTTGAGGAATTGTAGATTGTTGTGGATCTTGGTTGCTTCAGATTTTTAGGTTTTCTATTGCTTGTGTGTGTATGTGTTTAGATCTACATTGTGCCAGATCTATGGTTGAATTGGGCTTGAGGGTTTCAGATCTACTTTCATTCTCCAAGCTACATTCTTTCATTTCTTGCATTGGATTAAAGGTAGGTTTCATTTGCCTTGTATGGATTTGATTTCGTAGATTAGAGGTTTTCAGTGATGTTTTAGTGCATGTTCCTTAAATTTAGTCTTAAAATGGTTTATGGATTTTTTTTGTATTTTTAGGTGTTTCTAGCAACCCTAGATCTCTATTCCTATCATTTTCTATTAACTTAGCATCGTAGGGTTATGCTGTCAAAATTTCGGGAAGAAATTCTCTCTAAATCTCTTAGAAAATGAAAAATTAAACTCCTTGTATAGTTTATACTATAGGAGAAATCAAATTTATAATTAATTGATGTTCGTTGTTTTTCAAGGTTTTTGGAGGAGTTTGGATCTATGGTTTTCATAATTAAATATTCCCTGATATAGTACAAACATGCTGCCAAAATTTTGTATTTTTATCTCTTCTAAATCTCCTATAATCGAAAAATCAATTCTCTCTATAGTCCTGACTATAGTAGAAAATTAAATTAATAGTCCTTTGTAATTTCATTGCAAAAAAATTAAATCTTTTCAAAAAGGGTACTCACTGGAAAAGTACACTGTGGTAAAAAAATAAAAATAAATAAATATACCTGTGGTGTGAAAAAAAATTAAAATCCCTCTCTATTTTACTATTTCTATGTTTAGATTTAAATAAAAAAAAGGGCTTTATTGAAAAAAACAATTAAAGGAACAGTTAGAAAATTTAAAAAAAATAAAAATAAAAATAAAAAATATTAAAGAAGGGGTGGTGGGACCCCATCCCCACCAACCCCCCCTTATTACTCCCTACTCTGTGCAATGTATGGTGCATGGGGGAGGGTGACAGTGGTCCCCCCCTACCCCTTTGGGTATTGCGCAGGGGGTGGGGAAAGCCGCGTGCCNTGCCCCCCCCCCCCCCCCATTTAAGTTGTTTTTTTATGTTTAAAAATTTCAAACAATTAAAATTTTGTTATTAGTTTTTTTTATTATTAGTTGTTATTAAATTTATTTGGTATGTTAATAAAATATACTTTATTTTGATGTAGTTTAATTAGATTTTATTTAATAATTATTATTTTTTTATAAATGATATAATTTATTTTATGTGAAGATTAATAGTTAACCTAGCTATTAATTGGGTTTAATTTATAATTTAATTAAACACATTTTAATTAATAGTGTTAATTTAATATATATTATTTGTTAATGGTATTTTTAATATATCAGTTATTAATTAAAATTAATATCTTATTATTAATTTTGAATCGATACATTGATTATTAATTATAATTAATTTATTAGTATGTGTTATTAATTACTTTAGTTGAATGTGCAATTGATTTAATTAATATGTTATATTAATTACTTAGTAAAGATGTAATTTACATCTGACAAGATTTATTTTAAATCATGTAATTATGAGGAAACTTGAGATATTGGAATTAGATAAATTGATTGGATTTAATGGTTGTATTGATTAGATTATTTGGTTACAAAAGGTAGTTTTAAATAGTTTTAATACAAATGACCTTAATTACTTCTGATTGAGTTTTGATTAGATGGAGTCTAAGTGTAGACACCCTAAAATGGACAGGCTTGCAACTTTACATTAAAACCCTAATTTTCATCTATTAATTAATGGTTTCTTAATCATTAATTAATCTTTTTTTTTCTTCTAAATTCATTTCCCAAATCATCTAATCCAATTCTCAACATTAATTAAATAATTAATTTTATTTAATTAAATTAACATTTAAATGATTATTTACCAATATTTAATCAATTAAATTC
>MU225254.1:385950-404844 GCA_018584345.1 Thuja plicata | reverse complement strand
TTTTATTGCTTACGTTTTGATTATTCGTTTAGTAGTTATTGCGTAATAGATTTGCATTCAATTGTGAACCTTGGCTACTAACCCCTGCCCTTGGAAAGCTGTGGGAAACCGGAGAGAGAGGCGTACACTAAGTATGAGTTATCTATAATTATTTACATTGGATATAGTTCATTTTTTAGTCTTTTAAGACATTTTGGTTTCTATGCATCTGTATGGTTCTTTGTGCTTGCATATGTTGTTATCTGGGACATTAGACAACCAAGAATGTATACAGAGGCTGGGGGGTGTGTTTATTATTTCTATTACTTCATGGTTTGTATGTTGTCAGATATTACCCTAAACTGTCCATGATGACCCTTTCGATTATGTACCTGTGTGTATACCTATATGTGACCATTCCTGTTTGTGTGGGATACTAGATTTGGGGTACACTAGGGTTGGAACCTATGCTAGATCTGTTAGGATCTCTAAGCCTAGGGTAGGTTACCTAGATGTGTAGTAGGGGGTGGCTTGCAATAAGTTCCATGTCCGTAAGAGACTACTGGAGTTTCTTAATAAGTGATAACTAAAGACATACTGAGAGATTAAAATGAATTAATAAGATATGATTCTCCTCACCCATGCTTGAGTGCTAGTAAAGACTGAGATGGAGGTTGAGATAGTGCTTGCCCCCATATGAGGCATGGGTTCAGGCATAGTTAGTGATCTTGTCAGTTTGAGAGGTCATTAGCTCCGTGTATGGTCACTTAGGTGCCGAAATCCATTGTGATTATCTGGGCTGAACTTAAGGGTAGACGTACATGATGACACCTTCCTTTACACATGCTAGATTTCCTATGTTTTCAGTTGCCTCTGGATTAGTGAGTCTTACATTTTATGATGATTAGTACACTGGATTAGAGAGCTATCAATATCCCTTGCTTAGTGGTTATGCCTTGTTGGTTTCGGATATCAGATTGGGATCTGTTGTTATCTTCTCAGCACGGTGGGGTGGACCTTTGTGGTTCCACATAGACGGGTGGTAGTGATTCTTTATCCATTGAGATTTGACATCCTTTTACCTGGTGCTTGATGGTTTCTTTACGGATGAGCTCTTTATGTTCCTTCATCATTTAATTATGTAATTTCATTATTGTAATCTTATTTTAGTGTATCGCATGTGATACCTAATCTGGAATTTGTAATAGTAAGTAGTTTAGAGTGATTACCACATACCCTGCGACATGTGCAGTGGATGTGAGTTTATGGTAGTTTCATGGTTGTCCATGAGGATTGTAATTATGGGTATGTAAGTTGTACTTGTTATATTTAATCAGATGGAATCTTTTGTTATATTGTTAGTTGTGTTTTTCTTTAAGTAATTCAACATCATGGGACCCTTGAGTCGTGTAATCTATGTGAGTGTAAGACGTGTATAAATGGTAATCGCTTCCACATGATTGTATGCTTATTTATGTTAACTTTAAAATAAAATATTCAACACACATAGTGACATGTTCTAGGTTAATTTCTCTTGGGTTCCCTGGCGGGGCGTTATAGAGTTCATGACATGAGCATGTGGCTAGATAATGGACTAGTCAAGATCACAAGAAGCATGATTCATCGGGTGACTGGATATCCTGTAGTGAACAGAAAGTAGACTATGAGGGATAACAACAAAGAGGAAATTACATTGAACACTGGAGCAGTATGGAATAACAGAGGTATGACTATCTCTACAATCACTGACCTAGAACTTAATTTTGGAGTAAGGGTAACTGCACACAAGTTCTATCAGTCCAGCAGATTGGATAGTGTTCCCTGCACAACAGTTGATTAGGCATGAAAAATTGTGAAGAAGAATCACACATATGATCTTGCCAAGCTACAATAGACACAGTTAGCCGAGAACCTTGCATCAATCAAAAAGGCTAAGAGCTCATCATGTAAGTTTGGTTCTTTACTAGCATGTATATTTTTCTACATCCAGGATACATTTCCTACACTGGGAAATATTGTTTGGAGAAAGGATAGACTCATTTCAGTTCATATAAGTGAATGCATAGAGAAATTAGGAAGGAATTTCAATAGCATTATGGGTAGCTATTTTGTAGAATTCAAGAAGAAAATGAGGTTAAGGACTAGGATTCCTAAGTCACTAGTGGAGAAGAACTATGAGGAAATCTATTTTCTAGTTGATACAGATAACACTTATATCAAGGCAGTGACTCCGAGAATAACATGTTTAGAGCCATTTCCATATGAGATTATTGTTGATGAAGCATCAGCCGCCATCACTGCACTACTAGCCAAGGCAATTGACACCATAGTAGAGAGATTTGGAAACTATGAAGAAGCTAAGGCTAAGATTTCAAGAAGTTTGAATGCAGGAACTATGGAGAGGAAAATAAAGAAGATAGTGAAAAATCTGAAGAGAATGGTTGGCTTGGGTAGTGATGAAGAAGCTGATGATGCACCTCTAGGTTTGTCCACTAGACAAGGTGAGGATATCTCTACTGAGGAGGAAGTCAGTGCATCAGAAGAAGTTACAAAGAAATCTAAGGGAAAGAAGCCATCAATTGTAATCATAACCAAGCCTAGCCGAGCAAAACCCAAGGTTACACCTCCTATAGCTAATCATCCAAGGACAAGAGAATCTAATGTCACTTCCCCAGTAGAAGTGCAAACAAAAGTGTATGGTAAGAGAAAAGTTGCAGAAAGTAGTTCTGGTAAGGAAAAAAAGGTTGCTCCTAAGGCTGAGCCAAGTAAGCTAGCAAAAAGACCAAGGAGAAAATTGAATTTGGCAACAGATAGTGATGAGGAGAAGACAAAAATTGATGAACCCACCAACATACCTATAGATAAATTCAAGAAACCAGCAAGCATTGATGAGGTATGTGATACTTTGAGGAATTCAGCAGGGTTAGCTACATTTAAGTTCATCAGATATGACAAGTTGAAAACAATAGATAGGCACAAAGTTTAGGAAGCACTCTTGGACATGATGAGTAACTTCAAATTAACCCCTACAGAGATAGGAGATCATGTGCCAGATGAACTTTATTATTATCTATCAAGTAAATGGGAATTTACTCTTGCCACTGAAAGACAGATCAGGGAAGGAACCCTATCAAAGATAATTCCTGAGTTAACCTCTAAACAATGAATTGATGTCATAGAGGATTATAAGAACAGATTTGTTCCCAAACTCAGAGGCTATGCTATTTTGAAGAATGACATAGAAGGTGTAGTAAAACAAAGCACAAGAATTTGGAAAGAGATTTTTGGATTGATCATTCCAAAAGATAAGAAATCTGGTGAGGGGCCATCCGAGTAGAAGCCAAAAGAAGTTGAAGAAAAGACTACCCCTGAGCCACAGATAATTAAAGATCAAATTGCAGAAGAATAGGACAAGACCAAGGATGCATTAGATGCAACAAACACTATTGATCTGATTGCAGACAGTCCCACGGATTATATAGTTGATGATCCAAGCAATTTGAATACCGAGGAACAAAAGATGCCAAGTGGAAATGACACTGATTCACCTATTAAGGTAGTTGATATTGAAGAAGAAAAGTCCACAACATCTGGTGATAAAATTGAAGTTGGCAGTATTCATCAAAGTGAAGGGCAACAACAAGCAAATGAATACGAGGTAGCTTCACAAGATCCACCTATTTTAGAGGCTGAGAAGATAGTTTTAGATAGTGGAGTAGTAATAACAAATGTTGTTGATAAGCTTAAAGAAGAAGAGGCAACACAAGTGTTGGTTGAACTACCACACTCTACATCATCCACTCCCACAGGTCCCAAAACTAGTGGTATGCCGAATCCACAGAATATATTGATAGAATTGAAGAAGGCATTGGAGACTTAAACTGTCAAAGGGAAAGACATTATGTTGCCGAGCATAAGTTCTCCAGAAATGAAGAAGTAGAAGATCTTGAAGAAGAAGTCACAGACTTTAGATGTTACACTAGATGAAGTCATTGTGATTCCACAATGGGATCCCAATGAGTTATCTTTTAAACAAATTGGGATTCTTCAAGAGTTACTTAAAAGGAAGAAAAGACAGGAAGAGATGAAGATTGAACAAAAGCAAAAGTAGGTGTTGCACAATATCAAAGACATATTTACAAAGGCTTTTGACTTAGAGGATTAAATGCCTCAAATTCCAATCATAGATCAACTCGTCACCATTGTATAGAAAGTAACAGATGAGGACATAAATAGTAATGAGAAGCTTCTATAATGGTCCCAGAGAATATTTGAGAGAAAAGCTCTAGAGAAGATCTCAGAAGAGATAGCAACAAAACTGGTTGAACTTTCTGTTCTTGTAGAAACCTTAGAGAAAGTTTCAGCGAATGTTTATTCTTTGTATAGGAAATTATGTGATGTTGAATTTTTCACAAAGGATAATTTATAGCTTGTAGAGAAGCTACAGTTAGATTTGAGATCAACTGGTACTACTTTAGGTAAAGATACTACCTCCAGTTCTTTACATTTTAATAAGTTGATCAATGCACAAAGGAGAATAGCTGAGCTTATGGTTGAAGATGGTCGCATAAGGGCCAAGTTGATAACTATTCAGACAAGCTTGTTGCCTCATTTGGAGGTAATACATAAGGAACTCTCAAAAGCTAAGGAGTTATCACAGAGCAGTGCAAATCTATTGACTGCAGAGAGCTTAGTGAGTCTAGCTGTCGAGCTAGAAATAAAACTAGAAGTAATGAAGGTTGCAAAAGAAAGCTGGGATACAACATTTGAATCCACCCTGCAGCTTCATAAGTAATTTTTGGATAAGTACAACTTAACCCCACCATCAATCAGTGACAAAAATAAGGGGGAAGTTAATACTATGGAAGGAGGAAGTTAGTAAGGAGTTATGAAAGGATACATCAATACAACAAAGGTACACTTGTATATAATTTTTGAAGGAATTGTAAACTTTTGTATAAGTATATTCCTAGGGGGACTACTTAGAGATCTTAGGCAATATTTTGATAAAATGTATAGAAGTAATGATAAGTGTTTTTTCCACTAATATTAAAGGGGGAGATTGTTAATCTCTAAGATCTATTGATGATTAGTGCCCAACACTTAGTCATTTCATTAGGCAGTTTTAGTTGGCTATCACTGTGGTCAAGCTAAAACTATACAAGGTCGAGCAACATTGCCGAGCATCTTTTCAGTATGCCTAGTTACATTGCCGAGCCGAGTAGATAGGGATGTTAAATGCCAAGCATGATAGTTTTTGTATACTTTTTAGGAATGATACAAAATTCAAGGATAAGTGATCTGGCTGACTTGTATAATCTTTTTGGGCCAACTTAAGTGTGCATTTAATATTTTTATACGGAGTCTGTTATGCATTTAATTGTTTTATCATATGCATGACTCATTGTAAACATTAATTTTAATACCATCATGGTATGGATGATGGATCTTGATCGTTGATCTAGATCTCACTGTGAGATCTATATAGATATATTAGATTGCTTCAAAACCCTATATTTATGTATGTGCAAGAGGCAGAAGGAGTTGTTGAAGAGACTACATTTTGTAGTGAAATGCATAGAGGGTTATTTTGTTCAGAAGCAGAGATCAAGCAGAGCATAACATAGTGAACAATAGAGTAAAGGTATATCAGATTATAAGATCAAAAGAGATAACTGAAAAGAGGAGATCTGTTATGAGAATCAGAGTGCATATCAAAGGATCAATACTTGAGACTTTTTAATCATTGTATCAGGTGAAAATCTCTTAACATAGTGGTTTTAGGAGGCCTTTATTTATCTCTTAACATAGTGCTTACTTCATTGTAAGATTAAATCCTTTAATAGGGTATATTGTAATGATCTGAATCTCTTAACTGGGCAGACCTCTAATAGGGTAGATTACATTTTGTAATCAAACATTGTAACCTTAATAGGTACACTTTATTACTGCAGTAGTGGAGAATTTTTTGCGTATCATCCCCACCCCAGTTTTACCTATTTGGGTTTCTGGGTTACCAAGTTATTGTGTAATGTGTTATTTATTTCATGGTGTGGATGATATTTGAGATTACATTAGATTTATATATGTATGAATGTGGATCAGTTATTTTAAAGTGTTTTATTTGAAGATCTGATTCACCCCCCCCTCTAAGTATCTTGCTTTCCCATTATTGTATTTCCAACACCAAGTTTCACTCTTCTGAAGTGAGCTCTGCGAGGAGCCAACCCTATTAAAGGTTACAATAACACACTATTAGGTGTGACTTGGTAAAAGGATTTAATCACCCTCTCAGGAGTGGCCTTGTTAGAGGACTTAAAACGTTCCACTTGAATGTCACCTTGTTAGAGGATTTATATAAATGACTTTTAGGTCAACCTTGTTAAAGGATTTTAACTAATACAATGGTTAGAAAGTATTCAGCAGTTGTGATCTGATACATACAACTTACTTTGCAAATTTAGATCCAATTACAGCTCTGATGCTAAGTTACTAGATGGCCTGCACTATCATTTCAATCTTCTGATCTTCTTAGAAATTTGTCAAGAAATCACACATGCAACTCTCTACTTCTGTATTCAGCCTTCTCTGGCAGGTCATGCCAATCAGTAAATCAACTATGCAAACCTCTTGCATACATCCATCCACTTCCACACTTAATGAATAACCCCTTGAGGTTATCATATACCTCTTTGTCTAGGTTAGATAAATATTTTCCGCTTAATAAAGATCGTAGATCTTAGGTTAGATCAGATCCAATAGATCATACATTACATTTACTTCTCCAAAGTAGTCTCTAATTAAATATTGAAACCATGCATTAATTATAGTTACCCATACATTAAATGACGTGGATGAATCTTTAATTAACATTACATATCCCAATAAAATTAACTAAGTCAGCAAGAGATCTCAAATCTCATCATTAATCCAATTATTGTAAGTCAGCCAACATCACTATTTTCACTCGGAAATTTCATTGGTGCTCAACACTGATCAAACTTGCTCATCACAAACAACTTCGCTTAGCACAAACAAATTTTCTCGGGACAAGCAACTTCGCTCGACACAACACAGCCAGAAAAACTATCTTTGAAAGATAAACAACTAATTACTGTACCAGAGTGCCAACTGATCAAGTACCCTTTTATTTGCCTTAACTCAACCATTCACTCGATCTTCTTGTTAAATCTTCTTCATCAACAATAGATATGGTACTTAAACAAATAACAATAGTCTCACCAGTTAAGGTTTGACATTAATGATGAAATAACAATTGTTTGCAATGTCACTTTCCAACAATCTCCCTCTTTGGCATTGATGGCAACACAAAACATTAAAACAATGATTTAACAAGCATAGTTACCATACAATCCAAAAATTCACCTGTGTTCCTTGATATGAACAAATCTTCATTAATGTCTTTAGCTTCATTCTTATTCTCATCTATAAAACATTTCTCCCTCTGTGTCTAATCATCTATAGACTCCCTCTGAGTAGATAATCACTTCAATGTTTTTAATAGTAACTTCAACCTCTATATAGGTAATCTTTCCCTTTTTATGCTTCTTCCTTTATGTAATCTCTCCCTCTTTGACAACAATGCCAAAGATGTTGAAATCTTTATCATGTAGATCTTTAGTATCATGTTGATCCTGTCATCTTGATTATGACTGATTTTCTTTTCTGTCCTTGTCCAACTTCACAACTTTAGTCAGCATCCCAAAGTGTGACTTACTGTGCATCAATGTGTCAAGTATTCTTAATGTAATATTTGATGCAACAATACCATATAGACATTAATTAGCCTTAGGTAGGGGAATCACCCCCGTTTTTCCTTGTAGATACTCATGAGCATCCTTGGGTAGTGCCTTTGTGAATATGTCTGCTAATTGTTCTTTAGTGTTCACATAATCCAGTCTCACTTATTCTGAACTAGCTCCCTCAAGTAATGATACTTGATAGCTACATGCTTTGTCTTTGAGTGCATAAAAGGGTTTTAATAAATATTAATGGCACTCATGTTATCACAATGTATGACAACTGGTTCATTGATTTCTTCCTTCATACCTTTTAGTAGTATCTTCAACCACACAATGCTAGAATAGTTGACTGCTGCTGCCATATACTCAGCTTCAGCTATAGATTGTGAGGTGTAGTTATGTTTCTTGCTTTTCCATGAGATCAATCTTTTACCTAAAAGAAATGCTCCACCCGTAGTCCTTTTCGTGTCATCAACATTTCTAGCCCAATTAGAGTCAGTGTAAACTATGAGTTCAAACTTTTCATTTTTCTTGTAATATAGACCATAGTCATCAGTTCCTTTCAAATATCTTAGAATCCTTTTTACTGCCATCATGTGACTTTCCTTGGGGTTAGTAGAAAACCTTGCAACAATTCCAACAACTAGGGCAATGTCAGGTCTATTGTGTACAACATACTATAGTTTTCTAATCATTGATCTGTAGAGTGTTTGGTTCACTTATTTTGTGTCATAATCTTTTGTCAGCTTCTGTCTAGTAGCCATGGGTGTACTCACTGGTTTGGAATCTTCCATTCCAAAAAATTTCTGTATCTCCTTGATATATTTAGATCGAGTGATATTGATACCATTCTTCATTTGATAAATTTGTAAGCCAACAAAGAATTTTATCTCACCTAACTTAGAAATCTCAAATTCAGTTTGCATCTTTGTTGCAAATTTCTGGCATAACACATCTTGTCCACTAAATATGATGTCATCTACAAAAAATTTAGCTAATAATGTACCTTTTCTTTTCTTTGTCTTCAAGTACAAGTTTCTGTTGTCATTAGTTCTTGCAAATCCAATCTTGATCAGATAATTATGCAATCTCTCATACCATGCTCTTGCCACTTGCTTTAGTCCATATAGTGCTTTGTGCATTTTGCAAACCATATTCCTTTTGTTTAGGTCAACAAAACCATCAGCTTTCTCAATATACACTTCTTCTTCCAAGATACCATTGAGAAATGCAAACTTTACATCCATCTGATAAACTTTGAATCCTTTATAGGTTGCATATGCAAGTAAGGTTCTGACTCCTAATCTTGCAACTGGGGAAAATGTTTCACCATATTCAATTCCTTCCTACTGTGCATAACCCTTGCATACCAGTCTAGCTTTGTTTCTTGTCACATCTTCATGCTCATTCAGTTTATTTCTGATTACCCACTTTTTACCAATTACATTTTTATCCTTCGGCCTAGGTACAAGTGTCCAAGTCTTATTCTTCTCAATTTGTTCAATTTCCTCATTCATTGCTTGTATCCAATCTTCATTTTCTAAAGCATCTTTCACTATTTTAGGCTCAAATTCACATAACAGACATGTGTCATTTTTCAACTTACTTCATGTCATAACTACAAAATCCTTTGATCCAATGATTTGATAAGGATTGTGGTGTCTCCTCATGTATTTTTCTAGAGTAGGCTCAGGTATTGCTTCAGATTCAATGTTTGTGTTTAGTTCTGGTTGATTCTGAGACTCAGAATCTCCATCAGATAGCTTGACATTCACTTGCTGTTGCTCAGAAACTCCACTCTGTGACTCAGCAGGTGCATTTTGTTGCTTGACAGCAGCCTCAGATAATGTATTAGAATTTTCCTCATCCAGATATACAAATGATCTGTAGCTTTTAGACTCTTGTGTACTTTCATGTTTCATTCCTTTCTGCAAACTCATCAATTCTAACATTTGCACTTTCCACAACTTTGTTAGTATTAGAATTCAAACATTTGTATGCTTTTCTTTTTGTTGAATAACCAAGGAATATACCCTCTTCACCTTTAGCATCAGGTTTTCTATTTCTATTGTCCTTTAGTATAAAAAATTTTCTTCCAAATACTTTAAAGTACTTTACACTAGGTGTAGAACCATACCAAAGTTCATAAGGTGTAGCATTTGTACCTTTCTTGACTTGTACTCTATTTAAAGTATAAAATATAGTACTTATAACATATTTCTAGTATTTCTGTGCAACATTCTTCTCCATCATTAGTGTTCTTGCACAGTCCATGATAGATCTATTCCTGTGTTCAACAATACCATTTTGTGGAGGTGTCTTGGGTGCAAACATCTGTCTCTTGAAGCCTCGGTCATTGCAGAACCTTTTGAGCTCATTAGAAATAATCTCTCCATCTCTGTCAGAACTTAAGCATTTCATACTTTTGCCTATTTCCTTTTCAACTTTAGCTAAGTACCATTTAAATAACTCAAATGCATCAGATTTTTCTTTGAGAAACATTACATTCATCATCCTTGAATAATCATCAACAAATAGAATAAAGTATCTAGCACCATAGTAGCTTCTTTTTCTAATGGGACCACAGAGACCAATATGGACTAATTTTAGAATTTCCTTTGAAATATGTGTTTTACTCTTGAAACTAGACTTAGTCATCTTTCCTAGTTGACATTGTTTGCACATTGCATTCTTAGGTTTCTTTAACTTAGGTAGCCCTCTAGCCTTTTTCAATTTACTTATGCTTACCAAGTTATCAAAGTTCACATGACACAACCTCTTATGCCATAACCAAACATCACTGTACTGTGCAAACAAACATGTTTCTTTAGATAAATCCAGATAGAACAAATTACCTTTAGTCTGATCACCACTTCCAACTAGTTCTCCAGTAGAATTATAGATCTTCGCTTTTCTATGATGGAACTCAAATTTATAACCAGAAGTGTTCAGCAGTACAACACTCAGAAAATTGTATTTAAGATCATCTACCCAATACACATCATCACATCTGATCTTGTTAGTCAAGTTAATCAATTCTTTACCTTTGATAAGACATGGTGCATCATTACCAAATTTTACATATCCTCCTTTGCATTGGTTTAGGGTTTCAAATTTATCCTTGTTACCAGTCATATGATGGGAACAACCACTATCAATGATCCAATGATCATTTTTTATTTTGTAAGAAATTAATGTAGTTTTCTCATCATCATCAGAATCTTCTTTCATTGCAACATGAACAACTTCTATATCATTGTCATCAAAATTGTCAATATCATTGTCAGAAGTTTCTTCAGCAATATAACAAGATTTCTTACCTTTGTCTTTGTAATCCTTATATTTCCTGAAGTCTTGGTCATCCTTTCTATCTTTTTATTCTCTGTATTTGTTTTCCTTTCTTTCATCTTTTTCATTCTTATCAGGACATCTAGCAGCTATATGACCAACTTTATTGCATGAAAAACAAATGATAGGAAGTTTACCTCTGTATTTTCCCATTCCTCTGGACAACCTTTTTGCCATAAGTGCCTCAAGTTATTCAAGATCATGATTAGTAGTGTCACTATCAATGTTCACATGTTTGTTTCCTTTCTTAGATTTATTGAGAACCAATTGAGATCTAAAAGAAGAATCAATACTTTGTGGATTTTAGTTATCATAATTTAACATTTCAAATGCAGTGAGTCTGCCTATCAGATTTTCCAGATTCAGATTATTGTTAGGAGTACATCTCAATTCTTGAATTGCAAAAACTCTAGTAGCATATACAAGAAGTAAAGTTCTCAATACCTTGCTCATAATATTGTTCTCATATATTGTTCCATTATCTCCTCTAATGGCATTTACAACTTCTTTTACTCTACCAGAATAATGATTAACATTTTCACCTTGTTGCATTTTCATCTCATCAAAGTTACCTCTTAGACTTTCTGATTTAGCTCTCACCACATTTGTGTCTCCACCATAGATAGTTGCAAGTTTATCCTACATCTTCTTTGCATTTGTGCAGCTCTTTATATCATCAAACTCTAAGTAGCTCAATGAGGAGGCAATCTCTAACATTGCTTGATTGTGATCTTGCTTTTCTCTTAGTTCTGTAGCTGTGAGAGGAGTAGTAGGTGATACATAGTCATTTTCAATAAGTTTCTTAGCATCATCTCCAATACCAGCTAGATGTAGTTTCATAAAAATATACCATGTAGGGAAGTTATCCTTGTTCATCTTCAGAACCTCCTTATACATCTTGATCTTTTCACTCCTTGAACCTTCAAACTATTTTTAGGAGACCAAAGATCTGATACCAATTGTTAGAATGAATTTAGAATAACTAAGAGGGGAGGGGTGAATCAGTTACCCTTAGGTTTAGATGTAGCAAATAAAACTTTCTGTATTTCAAATATACTCGGCAACAGTAGCATATGTCAACAACTTAATCATGTAGTTTACTATCTAATGTAATTAGCTTGTAGAAACATAACAGTAAAACAAACCATAAGCATTCACACAAGTTGACACAAGTATTTAACATGGAAACCCAATATGGGAAAAACCACCAGTAACATGATACCAAGTTTCACTCTTCTAAAGTGAGCTCTTTTAGGAGCCAACCCTGTTAAAGGTTACAATAACACACTGTTAGGTGTGACCTGGTCAAAGGATTTAATCACCCTGTCAGGAGTGCCCTTGTTAGAGGACTTAGAACATTCCACCTGAATGTCACCTTGTTAAAGGATTTATACAAATGACTATTAGGTCAACCTTGTTATAGTATTTTAACTGATGCAATGGTTAGAAAGTATTCAACAGTTGTGATCTGATACATACAAATTACTTTGCAAATTTAGATCCAATTACAGCTCTGATGCTAACTTACTAGATGGCCTACATTGTCATTTCAATTTTTTGATCTGCTTGGAAATCCATCAAGCAATCACACATGCAACTCTCTACTTTTGTATTCATCCTTCTCTGCTAGGTCATACCAATCAGTAAATCAACTATGTAAACCTCTTGCATACATCAATCAACTTCCAAACTTAATGAATAATCCCTTGAGGTTATCATATACCTCTCTATCTAGGTTAGATAAATCTTTGCCGCTTAATCAAGATTGTAGATCTTAGGTTAGGTAAGATCCAATGGATCAAACATTACATTTACTTCTCCAAAGTAGTCTCTAATTAAATCTTGAAACCCTGAATTAATTATGGTTACCCATACATTAAATGATGTGGATCAATCTTTAATTAACATTACATATCCCAATAAAATTAACTAAGTCAGCCAGAGATCTCAAATCTCATCATTAATCCAATTACTGTAAGTTGGCCAACATCACTGTTTTCACTTAGAATTTTCATTGCTGCTCAGCACTAATCAAAATTTCTCATCACAAACAACTTCACTCAGCACAATCAACTTTTCTCAGCACAAGCAACTTCACTCGGCACAAGCC
The DNA here is from genome assembly GCA_018584345.1 of Thuja plicata. Lineage (NCBI taxonomy): Eukaryota > Viridiplantae > Streptophyta > Pinopsida > Cupressales > Cupressaceae > Thuja > Thuja plicata. Next base: position 391,644 of record MU225254.1, on the reverse strand, counting down.
AAACTTGCTCAACACAAAACAACCCGAAAAATTGTCTTTGAAAGATAAACAACTAATTAGTTTGCCAGAGTGCCAACTGATCAAGTACCCTTTTATTTGCATTAACTCAACCATTCACTTGGTCTTCTTGTTAAATCTTCTTCATCAACAATAGATATGGTATTCAAACAGATAAAAATAGTCTCACCAGTTAAGGTTTGACATCAATGACAAAATAAAAATTGCTTGCAATGTCACTTTCCAACAAAAGACACCCTACCTACCAAGGAACAAAACATCCCAATATTTTCTTAAGAAATAAAAATTCAGATAGTCATAGCATATATCCATATGTACCTTAGATGTAAAATAAATATAAGGGAAATTAGCGTTCAATATTGTACTCTAAATAACCTAACTAATTTGATTCACTAATTAGTCAACACAAAAATTTGACAAGAAATTTTTGTGGCTGCCATAAACCCAAAAAAAATCTTGCAATAGATCTTTCATGAGATAATGAATTAGATTTAAAATACAAATGAGTACAAATAAGAGCCATTTTGAAGTGAAGTCCCTATCTTCTTCCTAATAAAATATAATAGGAAGAACTAGAGGTAAGGATGAAGAGAGAGGGGACAGGGAAAATTATTCACAGAAAAAAAATAGTGATCATTTTTGCTAGTGACCTTCATCCGTTAAATCTTGTTTAGTACTTTGTTTTTGGTGGTTATAATCAGTGTCTTTATTGTCCTCTTGAATTTTTTCCTCAGTAGAAATAGGTAATGAATCAACTATACTAATTTTTTCTGGATTCTTTGCAACAACATCATCTAATGCTTCAAGAAAGGATGCAACAGTGAAATTATCTGCACGTCAATTTCATCCATAAATACAAGACATATCATTTTGAATAAAATAGACATTGACATTAGTCTTTACTCCCATAATGATACATGAAAGTACTAAAAATTTACAATATTGCCTTTGTATGCACTTAGTATCTATCGATCACTCTCAAATGAAAAATCAAAATAAAGAAATATTAAGACGAAAAATAATTGTAACAACTTACATTTCTGAGGATCAATCCAAAACGGTGACAAAAAGGGACATTACATCAAACTATTATTTTCTTCTCATATCAAAACTATTGAGAGTGTATTGATTCTTTGTTCTACATATTTTTTGTTGAAACATAGGGGAGGTGAAGGCATATTGAGCCAAGTGTATGGCAATGCAATGCAAAATCTTGTCAATGATGAGACAAAGTATGTATATTATTCTCATTCTTTTTTGTTGTTTTCATGATATTCTAGTGAAAATGATTGGGTGGTGCTTTCTTATTGTTGTTCCATTTGAAGATTTGTTATAAGCTGGTCATTGAAATCTCCTTGTTGACAAATGGAATGAGATTTCAGATATGTGCAATGTTTTCTTTAAACAAATGACATATAACATGCACAATATCAGTCTCCTATTATAAAACCAAACTAACCACCAATAAAAGCCGAGTACAAAACCATATTAGAAAGCTATCCAATCCTACCCTAATCACTCATGTTAACTTATAGATGTACTTTGGTATTATAACTTTCAGAGAAGTCAACTTATAGATCTAATTTGGTATTATAACATCAAACCATTCCATGAAAGTCTAAATAGATGGCAGATAACATGCACACAAGCATAAATACCTCAAACAAATCTTACTAATTAAGCTGAATCACATAGTGCAAGTATGGGTGACTATAACTCAAAGCTACCCAAGTAGATACAAATGAAAAACTTTAAATAATAAAAGAGTAGTTAGCACCTTTCTAGTTCCAACAACTATCATAGGTTTTTTAGTCTAGTGGGGGCTCCTAGGGAATGAGATCTGATACTTCCCTCCTTTGTATGAAAGTCTAAATCTCAATGTTTGCATGCCCACCTTTTCCATCTATTGTTTCCTATTCTCAATCTTTTTTGTTGTTTTCATGATATTCTAGTGATAATGATTTGGTGGTCCTTTCTAATTGTTGTTTCATTTAAAGATTTGTTATAAGCTAGTTGTTGAAATCTCCTTGCTGACAAATGGAATGAGATTTCAAATATGTGCAATTTGATTACGGTATCTGTTGCCGGAGCTACATTTGAAGTAATAATAGATGGGAAAGGTGGGCATGTAGAATTTCCTCACATGAATACAAACCCAATTGTTGTTGCATCATTTATAATTTTGAGTTTGCAGGAGATTATTTCTTGAGAAATAGATCCCCTTCATAGCCAGGTAATACTAATTCAAGTAAAAATGAGCATAACATTAACATTTGATGAATAACTTAAATGCCCCTTACATTGTTAGTGTAAATCGGTAGTTTTTCATGGTGAATCTTGTTTTGGTGGAATTTATTATCTAGCATAATTTTAAGTTTGTTTTAGTAGTATTTTTTGTTGAAGCATAGTTTTGGCTTGTACTTGTACATAGTACTTTTAAACTGTTACATATGGTGGTATTCATCTAATGATTTAAATAACCTCAAGTAAATAAATATCCAGAACTTACGAAAATGAATTTATTCTTTGGTGTGATTATGATATTTTAAATCTCTATTTGGAATCTAAACCTGCCTTAATCAGCAGCACATTATTAGTTGGTATTAAAGCGATGTCTCAATATTAACTTGTCCAAATTATAGTGTTTACGATGCTTTGAAGATTAGTTTGAAAATGAGTCCTTCTCTGCACCACTTTGAGTTGTTGAGACCAAAAAAGTAGTTATATTTACTCCAAGAATAACAGTTGTTGATTCATTACTTGTTTCTACTGAGGAAACTGATGACATGTAACTGATTGAATGTTTGATAATGTTAAGTTGAAGATGATGCAAGACATTAAATCAATTATTGGTTTGTATTATCATTGATGTCAACTTGATATCATCTGTATGGTCATATACATAATGCCAAAGACTTCAGAGAAACAATGGAATAGAGGTTATGGTTTCAGAAATGCATAAAAGTCAAGTATTCATTTAGTGATGGACTACACCAGTGGAGTGCACACCATTGGTAAAGACAGAGATAAAGTCACAGTGATACCCGACAGGCAAAAGATAGTATTGCCCGATGAAGCAGAATTACCAGAGGCCCGACGAGCTGAAAACATTGTTTCCTGATGAGCAAGATCCAATGATGCCTGATGGATGGAGATACCGAAGCTAACTAAAGTTTCACTGATGGAACTGGTAGTTGTCACCGGTGATGAACTATAGAATTGATCGACAGAATAGAGAGATCAGAAAATGATAAATTATCTAGCTGGAAGAGCTTAAAGATAGACTTAACTAGTTGTTTTATTTTTTTTATTCAATGAGAGTTAAGAAATTGATTTATACAGTTGGCGAGAAGATAACTACGAGATAAATCAGGATTTAAAGCTGTAAATCAATTTGGCTGGATTGTTTTTCACGCCAAGAATCAAGAATCAAGAATCAAGAATCAGAATATCATGTCTATATAAGAGACAAGCATAATTCATTTTTGTATGCAATCAGATGCATAGGGGAGTGAGTTGAGAGAAGATGCTGAAGAGAAACTATTGAAGGTTAAGCTTCATACAGTCCTAATCAATCAAGCTAAAGGAGAGCTAATGAATTCTATAGACATTGACGAACAACAAAGCACAACATCACTAAGCATAAAGTGTGAAGCACAAAGGAATTGAATTGATACATTGATCAGAGAGGTATTGTACATAAATAGATCTGAATATGTGTAATTTAAAGTTGCATTAGAAACAGGTCATTGTGTTTCAGTTTAACCATTGAAGCATTAAGTCTCTTAACAGAGTAGGACTTAATAGTCTTTTTATAATTGAGGTATATCCTAATAGATTACCAAAAAGGTTGATTCATGATAGTACCATTGGTCTTACCTAAAGCCTACTGACAGTCTAAGAAGGAGGCTGATTCAAGGATGGTAGTAAGATTAGCATAAAGCCTATTGACAATCATGAGACTGATTCAAGGATGGTAGCATAGATGCCAGATATTTAGTGACAATCTATGTGTAAAAATCCTCTAACAAGGTCACATTTAACAATGTGTTTGTAATATTTAATAAGGTTGGCACCTAACAGGGCTCACTTTAGAAGAGTGAAAATTTGGGGTACCGGTCCCAGTGGTTTTTTCCCTTAACACGGTTTTCACGTTAAAATCCTTGTCTTATGTATGTATGGTTTATTACTTTATTGTTTTAAATTTCACATATGCATTTATGCATTGATTGGTATACTCTACATATTTACTAAGTATCAGTAAATAAGTTTTACTGCTCATCAGTTATCAAGGAGATGAAGGATAGACAAGGTAAACCGATAGACAGTTATTTATTACAAAAAATTTCAAAGGCATACATCTTGTAGGGAATTAATAATCTGAGGTGTATTAATTGGTGGATTGAAGTTTAAAGGATACATTTTTGAGGCCACTGATTCACCCCCCCTTCTCAGTTATTACTAACAATTGGTATTAGAGCTTGTGTGCTTAGAAGGAGGGTTTCAAGACCTAAGTAAAGATCACAAGATGAACAGATGAGATGTGCCCAAGTTAAACAAGGACAACTTTTCTTCATGGAAAAGCAGAATAAAGCTTCACTTATCAGGTATTGGAAATGATATTACTCAATACTTAGATACTACATATGTGTTGCCTACAGGACCATTGATAGTAGATCAATTGAGAGTAAAGCATGAACATAACTATGTGGTTATAGAGCTTTCAGCCTCACTTTCTGATGTTGAATTTGAGGATGTCAAAGATTGCAAAAATACAAAGACAATGTGGAACAAGTTGAAGCTTGTACATGGAGGTGATGCAAATGTTCTAAGAGCCAAGGAAGAAAGCCTTAGAGGAAAGTTTGATGATCTCAGAATGAAAGAAGGTGAAAACATCACTCAGTACAACACAAGAATAAAAGTAGTCAATGCTATACAAGACGTTGGAGGTACACTTGAAGAGGAGATAGTGGTAAGTAAAATCTTAAGAACCTTATTGCCTGTATATGCTATTAGAGTCTCTGTTATTCAAGAAATGAGAGTAGTAGAAAACAATATAGTCACTCTTGATAGCTTTATTGGTAGACTGATTTCATTTGAGATGAATAACTTTGATAATAGTGTCTTACCAAGTTTAGAGTCTGCATTCAAGTCTTCTATGAGAATAAGCAAATCTAGTCAGAGACACTCATCTAGAAGAGACAGTGAAAGTGAAAGTGAAGAAGAAGATCTAGATGAAATAGAAGCACTCATGGCGAGAAGAATGCTAAGAGGCAAAGGTAAATACAAAGGCAAGTTACAACTTGTATGTTTCAATTGTAAAGAGATTGGACATTTTTCTACAAGATGTCCTAAAAAAAGAAGAGATGACAGAAGTGATAACAAATCTTTTGAGAAGAAATCTGACACAGGTGATAACAAAGATTATAGAGGTTACCAACAATCAGAAAGAAGTGATACCCAAGATTACAAGGACAAAGGAAAGAAGGCTAGATATCTAGCTGCTTGTAAAGATGAAGATATTGACACCGAACCAGATGATGATGTTGAGATAGTGTTTGTAGCTGTGAAGGATGATTTAGATGAAGATGAAAGGTATGAAGAAACTACACTCATATCTAAGATTAGTAAAAATTATATCTAGATTATAGATAGTGGCTGCACTCACCATATGAC
>MU225254.1:371614-384823 GCA_018584345.1 Thuja plicata | reverse complement strand
ATGTCTAATCAAGGCTTCTAACAAAATAGTTGAAAGTGCAAATGTAAAGATTGATGAATTTGCAGAAAAGAATGAGCTGGAAAGCACAAAAGAACCAGAAGACTACAATAAATTTGTATACTATGAAAGACCCAGACCTCTACCCAAGCAACAATGCTTAAATCTAGGTCAACAAAATGTTGCAACCGACGGTTAGAATACTGTTACCGACGGTCAGGATAATGATCAAAATAATGTGCAAGGCAATGAAGATCAAGCTGATATACAAAAAGTTGTACCTATACTTGCAAGATATATAAGAAGGAACTATCCAGAGGACTAGATCATAGGAGATAAGAAAGTTGGTATAAGAACAAGAAGTAAGTCTTTAAACTCAAATTGCTTAATTTGTTAGTTTGAACCAAAATCTGTCAATGCTGCACTAGATAATGAAGAATGGATAAGTGTTATGAATGATGAGATTAAATAGATTGAGAAGAAAAAGACATGGTCACTTGTGCCAAGACCAGATGACAAGAATGTCATTGGTACAAAATGGATATTCAGGAACAAATTGAACGAGAATGGAGAAGTCATAAGGAACAAGGAAAGACTAGTATGCAAGGGGTATGCACAAGAGGAAGGTATAGACTATGGAGAAACCTTTACACCTGTTGCTAGGCTAGAAGGAGTAATAATTCTACTTGCTTATGCTACATACAAAGGATTCAAAGTATATCAAATGGATGTCAAGTCAACATTCCTAAATAGAATATTTGAAGAAGAGGTATACAATAAACAACCAAAAGGGTTTGTGGATCCAGACAAGAGGAGCATGGTATGTAGACTTTACAAAGCCTTGTATGGATTGAAACAAGCTCCCAGAGCTTGGTATGAATGACTTCATTCCTATCTAATAAGTATTGGATTCATGAGGAATAGTGAAAATAGTAATGTTTATTTGAAAGAAGATACTAATGCTAACACTTTGATTGCTGAAATATTTATTGATGACATCATATTTGGAGGCAATGATATGCTATGCAAATCATTTTCTGATGAGATGAGCAAAGAAATTGAGATGTCTATGTTTGGAAAAATCAAGTTCTTTCTTGGTCTACAGATCATTCAACAAAGTGAAGGTATTTTCACTACACAGTCCAAATACATAAAAGAAGTTCTAAAAATATTTAAGATGGAAGATTCCAAACCTGTTGGAACACCAATGGCTACTTGATGCAAATTAAAAAAGGAAGAAAAGACAATAGAGGTAAATCAAACTCTATATAGATCAATGATAGGAAAACTCATGTATGTTGTACACACTAGACCAGATATTGCACATGCAGTAGGAATTGTTGCTATATTTTTTGCTAACCCCGGGGAATCACATATAGTTGCTGTGAAAAGAATACTAAGATATCTGAAGAATACTGAGGAATTTGGCTTATGGTATAGAAGAAAAGGCAAATTTGAACTAAAAGTGTTTATCAACATTGTTTGGGCTGGAAATCTTGATGACCGAAAGAGCACAACTGGAGGAGCATTCTTGATGGGTGACAGACTTGTCACATGGATTAGCAAGAAGCAAGGATGCATATCTCAGTCCACTACAGAAGCATAATATGTTGCTATTGCTGCAAACTACTCAAATATTGCATGGATCAAATAGTTGCTGGAAGGTATGCATATGAAGATCATAGAACCAGTGATTTTTTTTGTGATAACACCAGTGCAATAAATATTTCCAAGAATCCATTCATGCATGCAAAGAAAAAACACATTGTCATCAAGTATCATTATTTGCGAGAACAATTTCAAGAAAGAGAGGTCATACTTGAATGTGTGCAATTGAAAGAACAATTGGCTGATATCTTCACCAAGCCACTACCCAAGGATACATTTGAGTACTTGAGAAAAAGACTAGGGGTCAAACCCATGTCTACCAATCAGTAAAAGGATTGAAGGCTGCATCAGCCATATATTATCAGAATATCATTCATGACTGATGCAAGCAGAAGCTGAACTTCAAAGCTACATATATATACAAAAAGGTATATATCAAATCTGAGCACCAGAGAAAATTATTATATTGATAATGTATAAGGTAAATTCAAGGAATATATTATGGATAGAAGAAATTTTTTGACAGAATGTTAGATATTTGTGAAAATATTTGTTTGGCATTAATGTCAAAGGGAGAGAATGTATCCATATTATCATCAGTAACTATTCATTATTAAATTACTCCGAATAGGGAAAGATCATATCCATAGGAAGAGAATTTGTATCAAAGTTGCAAACAAAAGACAGAGACATCAAAGAAGAAGAATAGTCAAGAGAGAAATTGACACAGACAAAGGTCACAACACATCAGAAAAAGAAACAGGAAAGCTGCAAGAATCAAATCTAAGCTAACATAGAGCTTACCAGCGGTTAGACATTTGTTTTGGTTATCAAAACAAATTGTTTGGTAATTTGATGAATCTCAACAATTGTATTTCATATTCTATTAGAAATAGTATAGTGTGATAATATAGTATGTTGCCATCAATGCCAAAGGGAGAGATTGATGACATGTAACTGATTGAATGTTTGATAATGTTAAGTTGAAGATGATGCAAGACATTAAATCAATTAATAGTTTGTATTGTCATTGATGTCAACTTGATATCATCTATATGGTCATATACATAATGCCAAAGAATTTAGAGAATCAATGGAACAAAGGTTATGGCTTCAACAATGCATAAAAGTCAAGTATTCACTAAGTGAAAGACTACCCTGGTAGAGTGCACACCATCGATAAAGATAGAGATAAAGAAATAGTGATACCCGACGAGCAGAAGAAAGTATTGCTCGATGAAGCAGAATCATAGGATGCCTGACAAGATAAAAATAGTGTTGCCCGACAAGCAAGTTCCAATGATGCCCAACGGACAGAGATCCCGAAGCTAACTGAAGTTGCACCGACAGAACTGGCAGTTGTCCCTGTCGACAAACTACAGAATTGACCAACAGAATAGAGAGATCAAAAAGTGACAAATTATCTAGTTGGTAGAGCTTAAAGATAGACTTAACTGGTTGTTTTTTTATTTTATTCAAAAACAGTTAAGCAATTGATTTATATAGTTGGCAAGAAGATAAATACGAGATAAATCAGGAGTTAAAGCTGTAAATCAATTTGGTTGGATTGTTTTTTATGCCAAGAATCAAGAATCAAGAATTAGAATATCATGTCTATATAAGAGACAAGCATAATTCATTTCTATATACACTCAGATGCACAGGGGAGTGAAATGAGAGAAGATGCTAAAGAGAAACTGATGAAGGTTAAGCTTCATATAGTCCTAATCAATCAAGCTAAAGGAGAGCTAATGAATTCTGCAGACACTGATGAATAGAAAAGCACAACATCACTGAGCAGAAAGTGTGAAGCACAGAGGAATTGAATTGATACATTGATCAGAGAGGTATTGTACATAAATAAATCTGAATATCAGCAATTCAAAGTTTTATTAGAAACAAGTCATTGTGTTTCAGTTTAACCATTGAAGCATTAAGTCTCTTAATAGAGAAGAACTTAACAGTCTTTTTTTAATTAACGTATATCCTAACAGATTACCAAAAAGGTTGATTCATGATAGTAGCATTGGTCTTACCTAAATCTTATTGATAGTCTAAGAAGGAGGCTGATTTAGGGATAGTAGTAAGATTAGCATAAAGCCTATTGACAGTCATGAGACTTATTCAAGGATGATAGTGTAGATGCCAGATACTTAGTGACAATCTATATGTAAAAATCCTCTAACAACGTCACATTTAACACTTTGTTTGTAACCTTTACCATGGTTGGCTTCTAACAGGGCTCACTTCAGAAGAGTGAAAACTTGGTGTACCGGTCCTAGTGGTTTTTTCCCTTAACAGGGTTTCCACGTTAAAATCCTTGTGTTATGTGTGTATGGTTTATTACTTTATTGTTTTACATTTGAGATATGCATATATGGATTGATTGGTATACTCTGCATATTTACTGAGTATTGGTAAATAATTTTTACTACTTATCGGTTATTAAGGAGAAGAAGGACAAACAAGGTAAACTGACAGACAGTTATTTATTACAAGTATTTCAAAGGCATACATCTTGTAGGGACTTAATAATTTGAGGTGTATTAATTGGTGGATTGAAGTTTAAAGGATAAAATTTTGAGGCCACTGATTCACCCCCCCCCCCCCTNCCCCCCCCCCCCCCCCTCTTAGTTATTACTAACAAAAACAAGGCAAGAAGAAAAATTCCAAATACTATATATCTCCAAAAACCAAGAACATCAAACAATAAGCCATCAAATGTATGCATAAAAATTAAACCCTACACACTCCGTTATTTTCCCTCTATTTGCAATCATGCCCACCATTGGTTTGCACACTTGTACAATGCCAATTACTCCCCTTAAGCTTTCTTACAGATGCTAGTAGGTTATAGAGTTTGCTAATGATGGGAGTTGGATTTCATTATTGAACCCCCTAAAATGTCTGTGTAGACCTTATGGAAAGACATATTGTCAATTAGTGTCAAAACACTTAGTCATTCAATGTTAGCTGAGTATATAGAGTTACCCAAGTATACAGTGTCGCCCGAGTGTTTAGCATCACCTGAGTGTTCAGTATTGCCCGAGTGACACTTTATCATCTGAGTAGTCCTTTGGATCCAAGTAAAAATTGGAAGCCGACTTTGCATATATTGTTAAATATATATTTATTTATTGTAAGCTAACTTACAAAGTTATTTGTTGGATAAAGATATATATGTAACATAGTTTGTTTATCTAATATGTAGAAGGAGTATGTATGAATGTATGTTGTATGAATGTATAATCAAAAGATGGATATAATTATGTGAATGGAAGTTTGAGTTAAGTAAAGAAGTGTTCAGGAGAGCAGAGACTTATCTTTCACATTCAACTGATCAGTTATATTTCAAAGGATCTTATTCAATAATCATAGTTGCACAGAGAAGATCATCAACTAGTTCATTCTCATAGGTGGATCAAAAAAATCCTTTAACAAGGTGGACCTAACAGTCCTTTCTTTAAATCTATTAATAGAGTTGCATTACTTATTGTATTTTACTAAATCCTTTAACAAGGTGGACCTAACAGTCCTTTCTATGCTCTTAATAGGGAAGACCATTAGAAGTGGTCATTATAAGATTTAACAGGCTAAATTTATCCTGCAGTACTAAATCTTGTGGTTTCATCCCCACCCCAATTTTACTTTCTTTTAGAAGGTATTTGGGTAACCAAATATTGTGTTATGTGTTGTATCTGATTCTTTACTTTCAAGTTATATGCATGAAAAAAATTAAGCCAATGTAATTATGGATTAAAAAGATTAAGTTTTATTGGTTCCTGATTCACCCCTCACCCCCCTCTGAAACATTGGGCACATCATATAATTCCAACAATTGGTATTAGAGCAGTGGTTCTCTTATCAGAAGTTTTATAGATTGAGAAAAGATCAAAAGATATGGAAACATACAGACTGGATAAAGCCATTGAGAATGAAAAGATAGATCTTAAAGTGGCCATGGATCATATCATAAAACTTAAGGGGCAACTCTATCTTTCCCTAAAGAGAAGAAAATAATTAGCAGTGTAAATGAATGAAAATAACTATATAGAAGAAAGAATTGAAGAATTTTGTAAAGATAGAATCTAAGAAGAAGCTGATGCAACCATTAAAGACTTTCTTGCAAACAATCTCAATTTACATGAAGAAGTCAAAAATTTGAAAACAGAAAATGAAGTTCACTCAATCAGAATGTGCGAAGTCATGGAACTAAAGAACAAAGTAGAAGATGACATAAATATAGCACAAGAAGACAAAAGACTGCTGAGTACAAGATTAGAGAAAAAAGAAAAAGAAAAAGAAAAATAAATCCAACACTTATCACTTAAGCAAGCTAATTTAGTAAGTCAAATCAACAATGAAACACAAGAAGCTATTAATCCAAGGATAGAAAATGAAAGACTATAGAATGATCTCAATACTAAAAAGAAAACAAATGACAATATGGTAAATTCACAAATTAGCATGGATCAAGAAACAAAACCTAGACATCATGGACAGACTGGATTAGGATATACTGAACAAGGTGAATCGTCAATATAAGGAGCTCAAAGGAACAACATACCTAAATGCAATCACTATGGTAAGACAAGGCATACATCAAATAAATGTTGTAGCAATGGAAAGTAAAAGCTTAATGGCAAATGCTATAGTTGCAACAAACATGGACATAGAGCAAGTGATTGCAAAGAGAAACCCAAGTTTGAAGGAAAATGCTACAAATGCAACAAACAAGGTCATAAATCTTTCGAGTGTAGAAATAAGAATTGGAATTGTGCTGAACAATTAGCCATGATAATTTTTGGTTGGGATTAATGGTATAGATGTTGTCACTATGGTGAATATGGACACATTGGTGAAAATTATGTAAAGACTCACTTTAGAAAAAGAGATCCTACTAAGAGATGCTATGTGTGTAAACAACTTGGTCATGTGAGCAAGAATGGTATGAAAAAAGAAAAGGTTGATACTCACTTTGAGAATGGTAAAACCAAAGTCTCAAAAATAAGAGCTCAAATGAGAAAGAAATGGGTAAGGAAATCTTTAGACAATTCAGATCAAAGAAATGAAGGATCTAATGACACCCTAAACAATGAGTTGGGTGGATCCATCATTACATAATAGGAAAGTAAGGAGATTACTAGAAATATGCAATAACAATCCATCCTGTATCAGTTCTAGGTACACAATACAGTCCATATCCACATATTGATGCATGAGGACATATTGTAGTTCAACTCGAGTCATAATGTTAGTTACACCCGAGTCACTCTAGCTCACCTGAGCTGAGTCGGGAAGTATTGATAATTGGAAAGTTAGTTTCACCCAAGCTTCTGAGTGAATCTTGGAGAAAAACATGAGTCATGCCAGCTACTATGTACAAAGTATTTAATGAAATACTCTAACAGTTGAAAAAATATTATATATGAAGGATTGTGAAGAGTATTGTTTACAATGTTTTCAGTTTACAAGTCAATTAAGAGATTTAGCAATTCACTATGAATTTGTGATTAAGAGCGGAGTTTGATTTTTTTTTCGAGCAATATGACAACCACTTCTAGCAACAAGGTCAAGAAAGGTTCAAAGATGATAGAAAGGAATATAATTTGTGATCCTCCCCTATTCAAGCTTCATCCGACAGTTGTAGAAGAGATAGACCTAATGGGAGTTCATTCCCTAATCCCCCTGAGAGTGTTACTAGTCAATGACATTCACAACTTCTATCAGTCCAACTTATAGGAGCTTGCAACCAGTAAAATGAATCAAACATATGAGAAGATAGGTATAGACGGGAAACTGAAGCCCGAGCATAAGTAACTTGAAACTAAGGGTTTCAGACATATCATTCCTATGTCGAGGGACTTCTAGACAAAGTGGATGAGATATGTTCTTAGTCATGTTCATGACATGCAACTATGGCTGGATCATCTTGCGAAGATCACTAACCAGGTAATTCACTGTGTTACCAGGTTCCCTATGCTAGACAAGACAAAAGCTACCAAAAACCTAAATGGGGATGAACTAGCAGAGTTAACTCTTGTTGAGTGGGGTGAAAGAGGCATGAGACTCAATAGATTAATAGATATGGGGATGGAATTTGGAATTCATGTGATAGCACACAAGATATATCGCTCAAGAAAACCCAACAGTGTTGCAGATGATGTTGTTTACCTAGCCCACAAAGTTGTCAAGAAAAATCTAGTATTTGACCTAGCATAATGGAAACTCACTCAGTTGAGAAAGAACATGGAGATCATCCAAGTATCAAAAACTAATTCATGTAAGTTTGGTTCTCTTCTATTCTCAATACTATTTTATGTTGAGAAGTTCTTTCCCTCCAAAGGAACCGTAGTATGGAAAAAGGCAGTACTCTTATTATCACTCTGAGAAGATCAAAGAGAAAGCTTATATTAAGTAATGAAGAGGATGAAGATGAAGAAGATACTATGGTATTCACAAAACCTACACCCACACTTGATCAAAAGATCAAAGACCTTAAAGAAGGAGGAGCCATGAGTTCATTAAAATCATTGAAGTTTGCTTCTAGGACAGAAAAAATGAAGAATAAAAATGAGCAAGCAGTGGTGGAAAAGATGGCAGAGTGGAAATATGACCCTTTTGAGTTGAAGAGTTATATGACAGAAGACTTATTTAAGGTAGTCTCTATTCCCTAGAAGAATGCAGTACAAATTGAAAGAGATATAAGGGAAGAGACATTGGAGCAGGTTATGCCTGCAATGAAAGGAAAAGAAGTGAAAGAGTCCTTAAGTAAATATGAGAATAATCACACCTCTAGATTTAGGGCATTGCAGATATTGAACAAGAATATAGAAGAATTATCTCAGCATGCCACATTAGTGTGGAAATCAATATTTGAGATTGCAGAAAGCAATGTGAAGGAAGATGTTCTGAGTTTAGACCCTCCAGCACAAGGAAATGATGACACTCTACCTGACGTACAGACCATTTAAGAGTCCAACACCAATAATATTGTAGTTGAGGTAATGGCATCACTACCCCAATCTCCCATACATAGTATAGTGACTCTGAGCAAAGACAAGGTTGCAGAATCTACATTAGAATAGACAAAGCCCAAGCAATAGGCTCCTCTTACTACTGAGACATGCAAACCTGAGTCAATGAAAGGCAAGGTATAAATTTCTACTTTTGATTCATTTTTTATTATTGATCCAACAATTAGTACTATAAAGGTTAATGACCTAATTGGATTGAATACTGATACTAAGGATAAGGTAGATAAAGGTAAGGAAATTGTCCCTTCATCGAGTTCTAAATCAGTGGCAGCAATAACTGATGAGATAGATCTGGATAAAGAGATTGTGATTCCTAATTGGGATCTATCCAACCTATCTATAGAAAAATTTGATATTTTTAGAGAATTGTGGAAGAAAAGGGCCTCATAGTAGAAAATCAGAAAGGAAAGACAAAGAAAAAAAGTACTTGAAGATGTAAGATGCATATTTGTAGATGCTTTGTAGATTGAATTCAATGAAAGTGACTCAATAATGGACCAACTTGTTGAAATTATCCACAAGTTCAATACAGAAATGAATGGTTAGGAAAAGTTACTTGAGAAGGTAGAGAAGAAATTTGAGAACAAGGTTCTAGAGAGAATTGTAAATAAGATTGCAATTGACTAGATGCAGCTTACATAGATTATCAACACTCTAGAAACTACTATGAAAATGTTGTAGCATTATTTGTAAAGTTGAGTGATTCCTCCAACTATACCATGGAAATCAAGAATAAGATAGTAAAGATAGATACTGACACGAAGGAAAGTACAAGGAAGTTAGCACTTGACCCAAGCACCAGTTTTGTTGTCTTCATGAAAGTAAAGTATCTTACTGATTTGCAGGCTGAAGTGTTGAGAGAAGCAAGAATCACGGAATCTCTAACAACCATTCAGAGCCAAATTCTACCACATATGGATGGAATGCAGAAACACATAGCACATGCTAAAACTCTCATCCATGAAAAAAAATTCTCAGTTGCCGAGCTGATGATAGAGCTATCTGCAGAACAACAAGTTGAATTTCACATCTTCAAGGTGCTACAGGATAATTGGGACAACACTTTGTCTCAAATTTCAAAGGTACATAGTGATTTTCTATCCTACTTTGGGATAACCCTGTAGATGACATTCTTTTTTGGCATTCTTGTCAAAAACAAGGGGGAAATATTATTGTATAAGAGGGAGATATCATTATACATATCACATGTATAGTGAATAGTGTAGAAGATCTATCTTACAATAACAATTTAGAAAAATACAAAAACATAGTCAGATAGACCCGAGAAGCTGAGAAAATGTCAAAACCCGAGCAATCAATAAGGGGGAGTTTTGTCATTTCAAATACAGATTTTAATGATAAGTATTTTTGTCACTAATGCCAAAGGGGAGATTGTAGACTTTATGGAAAGACATACTATCAATTAGTGTCAAAACACTTAGTCATTCAGTGTTACCCGAGTATACAGTGTTTCCCGAGCGTTTAGGATCACCTGAGTATTCAGTATCACCCAAGTGACAGTTTATCACCCGAGTAGTCTTTTGGACCTGAGTGAAAGTTGGAAGATGAATTTGCATATATTGTTAAATATATATTTGTTTATTGCAAGCCAACTTACAAAGTTATTTGTTGAATAAAGATATACATGTAAGATAGTTTTTTTATCCAATATGTAGAAGGAGTATGTATGAATGTATGTAGTATGAATGTATAATCAGAAGATAGATATGATTATGTGAATGACAATTTGAGTTAAGTAAAGAAGTGTTTAGGAAAGCAGAGACTTATCTATAACATTCAACTGATCAGTTATATTTCAAAGGATCTTATTCAGCTATCATAGTTGCACAAAGAAGATCATCAACTGGTTCATTCTCATAAGTGGATCAACAAAAGCCTTTAACAGGGTGGACCTAACATTCCTTTCTTTAAATATCTAAATAGAGTTGCATTACTTATTGTATTATACTAAATCGTTTAACAAGGTGGACCTAATAGTCCTTTCTATGCTCCTAACATGGTAGACCATTAGAAGTGGTCATTGTAAGCTTTAATAGGCTAAATTTATACTATAGTACTAAATCTTGTGGGTATCATCCCCACCCCAGTTTTAATTTCTTTTGGAAGGTTTTTGGGTAACCAAATATTGTGTTATGTGTTGTATCTTATTCTTTAATTTAAATTTATATGCATGCAAACAATTAAGATAATCTAATTGCAGATTAAAATGATTAAGTTTTACTGGTTCCTTATTCACCCCACCCCCTCTCTTAGTAACTAGGCACACAATATAATTCCAACAGTCTGGTCATGTGAATATAACCGCTATAGAACACTAAAATGTTGTAATCACTTCTCACTTAAAGTCTCTTATTATCATGTGAAGCATGTAAGCCTGCTATACCTTACTGGATATCACAATGATATAGCCTCAACACTGCCATTTCTCTTTTCAAAGCTTCAAAAACCTTTTTTATTTTCCTCTTGTTGCATTAGGGAGGGTGTGGAATCTTCTCTTTCAACATGTTTTTCCATTAGACTCTTCATCACTCAGATTGATTCCATGTCCTTTGTTATTTCCATATCTTCAAATTGGTTAGGTATGAATAGCTTTTTAAGAAAGCAAGAAAAGGCACAAATTTATAACAAAATCTCCCCTTGTTTCTAAAATCTAATCCTCTTTCTCCCAATACACCCCACACATATCCTAAACGCACCTTACAATCATCAATCAAATATTCTCTTTTACTCCTGCCAACCTGATTGAGAACCTTGTCCCTTTATCTTTTACTTCTATGAACCTAATTTTAACTCACCATACCTGTCCTCACTTAGAAAAACCTTCAAGCAAATAGGATAACCAAAGAAAGAATTTGAATGAAGCATCACAAACATAGCATATTTTCAATGTGCTCTCACCATGCTAATTAGGCCTCCTTCATGTGTGATCATAATTCTATCATTACTTTTTTCTGATGCCAATTGTGAATTTTTAATGGTCCAAGCAGATTTTTCTATTAGGTGTGCTGCTTTGACAACATTTGGTTAGATGATTGAGGCATACCTTGGAAAAAATTATCTTTGCATTAAATATTCATTGGTACTAGTATTATAACTTTCTTAGGGCAATGTGTGGATCATTGTGAATGGTCTATCAGATTCTTTTATCAGGTGTCATGCTTTGATAATTGATTTATCTTGGATTTTCCAAACCACATTTTCAAATTAGATTTGACTTGGACAAGTTCATGGCAAATTTTTTTTCTGAAAATGTCTGTCTTATATAAAGTTTTCTAAGGCAAAAATAGTTTTGAAAAAAATTCTCCAAAACCCATGAAATGGTTCAGGATCACTGAATTTTTGTTAATATCTAATGCATGGTATCATAATATGCAATTAAAATTAGCTTTGATCATCTAAATTCTAGACATGGTTGCAATTCTTCTTTATAAAGGTGCCTTGCAATTAGTTTTTCAAGGATGAAGGGTTGTGACTCTCTTGAAAGGTTGTAATAACGAAATATTGTGACTCCCATCATGAAGATATAAATAGGAGGCATAGTCATTTATTGAAGGCATGGAAGAAGGGATCACCATAAGGAAGGTAAACATAGTAAGTTTTGGTCCAAGATATAAGATAGTTGTGATATACATAAAGAGAGTATAGGAATTAAGGAAGGATTAATGGAAGAAGGATCAATATGGAGTGAGATTGGAAATTTATCTCTTATTTTAATCCATAAGGATCAATATTTAATAAGTGTTGGAATAATGATATATTTGTCATCAGTGAATGCACTTAGTGAAAACACTTATTTGGTTCTGAATGCTTACCAAGCTTATCACTCAGTCCACAGCCTATACCGAGCATTCAGCAAAGCTCACCGATCAAACAGTTCAAACCGAGCAGTAAGGCAGTCACCGAGCATATGAGAAGAATAGCAGTTACCGAGCAGACGGTAGTCATGGAGTCATCAGTCGAAGATAACTGAGAAGTCAGTTACTACCGAGTCACCAGTGGTTACCGAGTGACAATATATCTACCGAGTCACCACAGCTACCGAGTTCCAAGCTACATTTAGGGACTAGTATGGACCGAGCTTCCACTCTTACCGAGAGCATGACGATGCCAAGTACAGTAGTGGATGCCGAGTATCAGAAGATCACCGAGCCAGCTTTAGGAACCGAGCTTCTACCAACTCAGTAATATTTTGTTCACCTATGTAAGGCCGACTTAGAAATTAGTTTATGTTATTAATTTGTATGAGGCCGACCTTGTAACATGAAAATTGTAATTATAGATGGTATATATATGTAACGTATTGTACCATCTGATGTATGAAAAATAAAATGTAAGCATGGATATGCGAATTTAGAAAGAGCAGAGCAGAGCATTTTTGCCAAGTTAGTAAAGGAGCAGAATTGACATATCTATTACAATAGGTGATCAGTACTCAAAGGATCTTATCAGCAATAAAGTTGTAAGTCAAGATCTACTGTTTCATCCTAACAGTTGAATCAGTTTGTAAATCCTTTAACTGGGTAGACTTAACAGTCTTTTGTAAATC
>MU225254.1:349179-360442 GCA_018584345.1 Thuja plicata | reverse complement strand
ATATGTGTGTGTGTGTGTGTGTGTGTGTGTGTGTGTGTGTGTGTGTGTGTGTGTGTGTGTGTGTGTGTGTGTGTGTGTGTGTGTGTGTGCACGTGCGTGCAAAGATTGATGATCAAAATGGATGTATAAGATGCCATTTTTTCCTAAAATCAGCAAAGTCTAAACTTCAACGAGGAATTGAAGATATTTAGACTCAAATTTCTAAATGCAAAAACAAGAGTTGTAGTACTTTAAATCTAATTTCTAAACTACTAATTTAATTTCAAAATAATGGAGATTAAGGCCCGTAAAAAGGGGGAGCACAAAAAGTGGTCCTATTTTTTGAGAAAAAAACATAACATAGCATTTGGTGTGCTCCCCCTAAAATGTTAAGTTTTTTTTTTTTTTTTTTAAATTTATGTATTAAGAAGTTAGCTGATACTCCATAATTTATACTAGATTTTTCTATGAATTTTTTGATGAATGTATGATTTTTTTTATGAATTTCCAAAGTGGTCACATTTCGAAAACATTAAATTTGTGTGTGCTGCCCCTAGAAATCATTAAAAGCTAATCTAAAATAATAATAAAAAATTTGATGTTTGTAGAATGGAGTATAGTTTTTGAAAAAGTAACTTGTTTCAAAATTTAACGAACGAGCCAAAATCTAAGCCCAAAATACTATACATTGTTTTTTGACAAAAAATGGGCATACTTACAAAATAAATTAGAGATAAAAGTATAAAATAATTTGATTTCAAAATAAATTATATGGTTAGATAGCTAATAGAGAGATCTAGAACATCATGTCGTCTAATTTTGTTGTTGTTGAACCACATGCAAACTTGATGGGGAGCAGACGTGTCTCAGGCCTATTTGAATCCTTCAAGCCTTTGGGTTCGATGCCCAGGCAAATCCAATCCTTAGGCCTGGTGGATTCCAATGAAATTAAAAGGGTGCACACTCTATAGGGCGTATTCCCTATTTGGCGTGTTCCCTTTTAACTACATAAAAACATGCAAAAAAACTTCTAGATATGGATTGTGTTAGAAATGAGATAAGTAACTGAGAGGGGAGGGGTGAATCAATTACTCCTAAACAAATCTTTTGTCCCTTAGATGTCTTAGATACTTTAACACTGTTACTCGGTTAGTTAAGATATTCTTCTGTAACTCAGGTGTCAAAGAAATCTTTATAATATCAAATGCAATTATACTTTAGAGATTAAGTGCATAAATATGAAGCATAATACAAATAACATATGCATAGGTGACACCAAGATTTAACGTCGAAACCCAATAAGGGAAAAACCACCAATGTAACTAGTTATATTTTTTCACTCTTATGAAGTGAGCCCTATTAGGAGCCAACCCTATTAAAGTTTACAATAACACACTGTTAGGTGTGACCTTGTTAATATTTTTAATCACCCTGTGAGGAGTGGCCTTGTTAGAGGTCTTTAACACTTCAACATAGAAATGTTACCTTGTGAGAGGATTTACAAAAAGACTATTAAGTCTACTCTGTTAAGAGATTTTAAATCACTGCTACAATTGTTAGAAAGTTACAATGAATTGACTTGTATGTGTAAGCAACTATCTTTGCTGATTTAGATCTCTATTTTGATTATAACTAGATCCTTGCTGATCAGATGTTCTATTGTAGCTATGAGTGACCTGTACTCACTTAGAATCCTATCTAATTTTTCCTTTAATCTTCATATAACATAATTCCACTTTCACACATTCAATCTAGACTTGACCTTTCATATATATGGTAAGCCCTATCAAGTCAGCTTGAATATACTTCTAAATAATAAATCATGACCTCATATAACCAATTAATTATAGAATATAAATCAATGTTAGTCGGCTGCCATTGAATGCCCAACCAAGACTGAAATTTCTGAGTGACGCAGTCAACACTGAACTTTCTTCAATGCCCGACTGAACTCGGTTAACACTAAAATAACTCATTCTATTCACCAACTGTGCTCGGTCTAAATGTAGACATTTGTGTAACATCACTACATAAGTATAAATATGTGTGTAACATCAATGACAATACAAAATTGAATAATTTTCTTCAACAACATGTGTCATATATGGCATGTGCCAAATGTAAAAGTACAATATTTAATTTCCTATGACCCCTTAAGACTCTTTACGACTCCTCACAATCCTTTACCATATAATAGTATATGATAATGGGTTCTAGGGAATATTAATGTGTTGTAGGACCCCTTAACAAGCCTTATGACTCATAATATATAGAGAGAGGTGATATAAGGATCTCTAAGGGTTGCTCAAAGTTCCTAAGACACATTATTGTGTCTTGGGACCCCTTATGTCCCATTAGATCTCTTGAGGACCCCCTACAATACATCTTAGTGGTCCTCAAGGGTCAAAGGTGGCATATGAAACATTAATGTATCATAGGACCCCTTACAACCCCTTACCATAATTTCGTGTATGGTAAGGTGTAGTAAGGTGTCTTAAGGGGTCCCAGAATACATGAATGTGTGCTAGGACCCCTTACAACTATCCTAATGGGTCTTAAGGGGTTTCAATACATATTAATGTGTGTTAGGACCCCTTAAGATCCCTTACAACCCTTTAGGACCCCTTACCATACACTAATGTATGGTCATGGGTCGTGAGGGGTCCTAGCACATTTTAATGTGTCCTAGAATAGTTTAACAACCCTTAGGACCCCGAAGATGTACAAAGCGGGGTCCTAATGGGTACTAACGGGTCTTAAGGGATCCTAAAATACATTAATGTGTCCCATGACTCCTTATGATCCCTTAGGACCCTTTCAGACGCCTTACAATACATCTTAGGGGTCATAAAGGTTCCTAAGGGATTATATGGGGTCTTAATATTTCCTTGGACCTCTTAAGACCCCTTACAACCCCTTATGACCCCATACCATAAATTAGTCTATGGTAAGGTGGTGCAGGAGCACCCTTGAGGAACCAGTAAGTTGGTGGTCTCATGCCATTTTGGGTGTGTGAGTGTGTGCAATACCCTCTTTTAGGGAAATGTAAATACATAAGGTCATGTTGACCAAGATTGTTTTCAGTTAGTTTTCCTTTCTATGCTTCTGTTTGGTTAAAATAGCTCTTTTTGGCTCTTTTTTAATGAACTATACTTGATGATGTCATTAAAAGGTAGGATGATGTCATGGTGGTTCTTAGGGTCCTTGGATACCCTAGGTGGTCTAGCTAGGGATAGATAAGTTATATTGGTGGAGAAGCACTTAGAAAGTGTATTTTGCAAAAAGATGTAAAATGTTGCTATGCAACATTAGCAACTTTTAAAAGTTGTTGACAACATTTTGTTGTCTAGGAGATTTTGAGGTTCTAATGGTTTTTGAACCCATCCAAGGGGTGGAACATGTGTGCCAAGCATGTTTAAGGTGGAAAAACCCTCATTGTCAGGGGGGAATTCATTTTGTACGGATTTGAACTTTGGAGCCAAGAGCTTTTATGAGAGAACAACAGATTTGAAGCATTTTTTTTTTTTCCTTGTATTGAATGGATTAGTTTACTAAATGTGACCATTAGAGGTCATTGTTGGGAATTTTTTCAATATTTTACAGTAACTAGGTTTCATTGTAGTTGTTTTTCTTTTGTTGTTTACAAATTCTTTTTGTTTTGGACTGTTTGCTATCCAGTTTTGGACAAGGGGCAAAGATGTGGACCTAACTCCACTTTCCACCATTGGTTCTGTATGGCCATCTAGAAATGGAGACTAGGTCCATGGAGCTTCAACACTGTGGAAGGAGGATATCTAGAAATTCTTTCAAGTATTTTTAATAACTTTCCCTAGGCGAGCTACATGCACAGCCCGGTTAGGAAAAACAAGTGACTGTTGGTTTAAAATTGTAGGAGGTTGCTTTCATGAGCCAAGAAGGCCATGGATGCATTGTATGGTGTTGTACAGGTACTCCAAGAAGAAGAGAGATTTCCAACAAACAATCTTTCAAATTTTTGAAGCCAAACCCACAAAATAGGCCTAAAAATAAGGAAGAAGCCCTATCTCAGTATCAAGGTGTACGGACAGAATCATACCCCAAGACCTAGAAAATCCTTGTGGGTTTTTGCTTTACTTGAAGAATACCACAAAATATTAGGGGGTTCTTTGAGAATTTTTTTTTGTTTTTGAGAGTTCCTAAATTTGAGGAGGCCTAATTTGGAAAAAGGCGATAAGGTCTCAAACTTAGAAAAATATAACTCGATTGGTGGATGACCTACCTTGATAAGTTGAGATCCTAATTTGGAATTAAGATGGTAGTTTGATGAAGCCCATGACCACCTACAACTCCATTTCATGGTTAGGGCTTGGTAGGTGCATATTTGGAAGCTCTTATCAAACACAAGAATGGTGACTTTGACAAGATAGAGAGAATTCTTGGTTGGAGGAAGGATTGAAATATTTCCAGTAAGAAGGGGTGGATTGAGGAAGCCCTAGAGGTCCTACTAGAGGCCTAAGAAGAGTTTAAAAACAAACTCAAGGAGGTATCAAGATTTTTCCCTATTTAAGTGGTATCAGAGCACAAGTTCAAGATTTGGGAAAAGAAGTAGTGCAGCCAGTGGATGTTGCAGACCAAAAATTCAAGTGAGGAATCTAGTGCATCCAGAAGGATGGTAACCAATGCTGAATTGGCCAAGAAAGTGGATGAACAAGAAGAGGATAATAGGTTGTTGAGAGAGAGATTGGCTCAAATGGAGCAACTCTTGGATGAAGTCCGAGCTAAGGTAGATAGTGTAAGGGACAAGGTAGACCAGAAAGAGGAAAAAGAAGCTAAGGAGAAGGAGTGGGACCTAGATGAAGAAACACCTACCCATGATCCAGTCCTACTAGAGGAACCCTTCTTAAAGGCACTCAAAGCCTTGAGTGGTAAAGCCTTGGAGGGTGTGCCACTATTTAGTGGACAAATGGATGTTGATTTGGCTTTAGATTGGATAGACAACCTGGAGAATCATTTTGAATGTGATGGGGTCACTAATGCTCAAAAAACTCAAGGTGGCTAAGTCTAGATTAAGAGGACCAGCACTTACCTAGTGGAAATTTGTTTAGAATGAATGGGAGAAAGAGGGCAAGAGTCCTATTATGTCATGGAAATGTATGTTGACAAAGTTGAAACAAACTTATCTCCTGGATGACTATGAAGTGAAAATGCATAGAAAGAGACAAAACCTCAAACAAAAAGACCTTGAAGTCCAAGCATATGTAGAGGAGTTTCAAAAGTTATGTTTAAGGTCTAAGATAGTGGAGGATGAAAGCATTAGATTGGCTAGATATCAAAATGGGATCAAGTGGTCTATACAAGAGGAGATGAGTCTTGCTACTTTGACAAGTGTGAGACAATCCTATCAAATGACTCTTAAGATAGAAGAGAAGAGAAAGAGGAAGCATGATCAGACCTCAAGAGGAAGAGGTAGAGGTAAAGAAAATAGAGGAAGAGGCAGCTTTGCAGGCAGTTCTGCAAGCAGAGGAAGTGACTATAGGTCCCAAGGTGAAGCTAAATTGATTGAGATAGTCAATGAGACTAGTGGTAGAGGCGGTATGAATAGAGGAAGAGGATTCCAAGGTGGTGGAAGAGGCAGATTTAGAGGTTCAGGAAGAGCCTCACACTTTGTAAATATGAAGTGTTTTCATTGCAATCAACTAGACCATCTAGCCTATAGATGCCTGGAGAAAGCTTCTACCTCACATGGGGAGAAAAGAGTAAATTACATTGCTCAAGAGGATAATAACAGTGGTAAAGCCCCTGAAATCAACCTTGATTCAGAAAGTGGGGAGAATCTCATGATTAGGAGAATACTCATTAAAGAATTGGTAAGATTCTTGGGAAAGTTTGGAAGATGATTATAGACTCAGGGTCTACTGATAACATTATCTCAGAGGAGGCAGTCAGCAAGTTAGGATTGACAAAAATACTCCATACAAATCCATATCGAGTAACATGGTTGAATAAGGGTCAGCATGTTCTTGTTAATGAGAAAGCATGGGTGAATTTTCAATAGGGAAGTATATGGACAGAATATTGTGTGATGTACTCCCAATGGATGCATGCCACCTACTTTTAGGTAGGCCATGTCAGTTTGATAGGAAGACAATTCATGATGGAGAGAAAAATTCCTATTCTTTCAAGAAGGATGGGGTCACCTATAAAATTTAGTTACTTGTGGATGATGAGGGGTCTACATCAGCTGAGTCTAATGTCTTATTGTAGGGAGGTAAAGACTATTTGTAGACAGTAAAGAGTAGAGAAGGATTACACTATGCTATCATGCTTAAGCCTAGTGAAGAGAAGAAGGTGGAACAAACACCATTGCCAAAGGAAGTGCAAGAGTTGTTGAAGGAGTTTAAGGACATAGTTACTGATGGGACACCAACAATTTTAGCATGTCCAAGAGCCATAAGTCATCAGATTGACTTCATACCCAGAGCATCTCTACCAAATAAGGCAGCATACAAGGTGACTCCTGATCAAAACAAGGAGATAGCAAAACAAGTCTAAGAAATTTTGGACCAAGGTCTAATCAGGCCAAGCATTAGTCCATGTGTAGTACTAGTGGTTCTAGCATCAAAGAAGGGAGGCAAGTGGAGGCTTTTTACAGACTCAAGAGAAATTAACAGGATCATTGTGAGATACCAGTTTCCCATTCCTAGGATTGAAGATCTTATGGATTGTTTGGGAGGAGCAAGGTACTACACCAAATTGGATTTGAAAAGTGGGTACCACCAAATCAGAATTAAGGAGGGGGATGAATGGAAGACAACATTCAAGACAATAGAAGGGCTCTATGAATGGTTGGTAATGCCTTTTGGGCTTAGCAATGCTCCAAGCAGCTTTATGAGGTTGATGAATGAGGTGTTGAAGGACTACATAGGCAGATTTGTAGTTTTGTACTTAGATGAAATCCTCATTTTCAGTAAGACAAAGGAGGAACATATCCAATATTTGTAGATTGTGATGAAGAAACTTCATGAGGAGAAGTTGTCCATTAACTTGGAAAAGTGTGAATTTATGAAACAGGAGTTGATCTATCTTGGTTTTGTGGTATCACAAGGAACCTTGAAGATGGATCCCAGCAAGGTTGAGGCAATTTTGAGTTGGCCTACCCCTACATGAAGCTTTGAGGTAAGAAGTTTCCATGGACTTGCACAATTTTATAGAAAGTTCATTAGAGGCTTTAGTGAAATATGTGCACCAGTCTTAGATATAATAAAAGGTGGAGTGAAAACTAAGTTCAAATGGACTCCAGAGGCTGGTAGAGGTTTTGAATTATTGAAGAAGAGAGTAGCAACACAACCTATTTTGGTTTTTCCTAATTTTGACAAGCTGTTTACCCTTGAATGTGATGCAAGTGGTATAGCTGCTGGGGCAGTATTGAATCAAGAGAATAGGCCAGTGGCGTTTTATAGTGAGAATTTGAATGAGGCCAAGAAGAGGTACTCTTCTTATGATCTAGAGTTATATACATTGGTGCAAGCTTTGAGGAAATGGAGGCAGTATTTGTTGCCCAAGGAATTTGTAGTTTATACTGATAACAAAGCTTTGAGTTTTATCAATTATCAGGAGAAGTTGAGCAACAAACACCTTAAGTGGCTGGAATATTTGCAGGCCTATACCTTCACCATCAAACACAAGAAATGGCAGATGAATAAAGTGGTTGATGCTTTGAGTACGAGACTCTTAACAGTCCAAGAAGTGCAGCTGCAAAGTATAGGCATAGAAAGCTTCAAGGAGCTTTATGAAGGTGATGAGGACTTCTCAGAAGACTACAATGTATGTAAAGACTTCAAGAACCATTTCCATAGTCAATTTGTAGACTATACAATTCAAAATGGTCTCTTGTTTAGAGAAGGGCAGCTATGTGTTCCCAGGGGATCTATGAGGGAGAATGTTATTCGAGAAAAGCACAATGGTAGCTTAAGTGGGCATTTTGGCCTGAATAAGACACTAGAACTAGTGAACAGGTTCTCTTATTGGCCTAGGATGCAGAAGGACATCAGGAGATATGTGGAGCAATGTTTGGTTTGCCAAAAAGCCAAGGTTATATCATCTAATGCAGGTTTGTATCAACCTTTGCCCATTCCTAATAGGCCTTGGGAATGTATTAGTATGGATTTTATTGTTGGGATGCCTAGAACTAAGTCTGGTTTGGATAGTATATTTGTGGTAGTAGATAGGTTTAGCAAGATGAGTCATTTCATTTCTTGCAAAAACACCCATGATGTCAGTCATATTTCTCATTTGTTCTTTAAATAAGTGGTAAGGATCCTTGGTTTACCCATCAGCATAGTATTTGATAGAGATGTCAAATTCATGGGTCATTTTTGGAAGACCTTGTGGTCAAGGTTGGGAACCAATTTGTCATTTGGGTCAGCCTACCATCCCCAAACAGATGGTCAGACTGAAGTGATCAATAGAGTACTGGGAAATCTCCTTAGGTGTTTGACAAAGGAGTATGGAGTGATGTGGGATTAGATGTTACCACAGGCTGAATATGCCTACAATGACAGTGCAAATAGCACAACAGGCAAAAGCCTCTTCGAAATAGTTTATGGGCTGGACCCTAAAGGTGTGTTGGAGTTTAGAAACTTGGAAAATGCAGAAGGAATGAGTGCATATGCAGATGATTTTTCTCAATCCATGAAGGAAGTTCATGAGCAAGTAAAGAAGCAACTCCAAGAGGCTACATAGAAGTTGAAAGCTAGAGTTGATGAAGGAAGAAAATATCTTCAATTTTCTATGGGGGACATTGTGATGGTGCATCTCAATAACTCTAGGTTGCAGAAGGGAGTCCCCACCAAGCTGCAAATGAGGAGGATTGGTCCTTTCAAGATTCTTGCAAAGTATGGGCAAAATGCCTATAAACTTGACGTGCCAACAGATTTGGCCATCTCTCCTATTTTCAATGTGCAGGATTTAGTCCCCTATAAGGGACCTACACTAGTAGTTACTGACCTACAATTAGATAGTCAAGCAATAGCAGCAGATGTTCAGCTTACCCCTGCACCAGCACTTATAGCAGTCAAGATTTTAGACTCTCGGGTGAAGAAAAAGACTAGGAAGGGCACTTATAAGGAACATCTCATTCAGTGGGCAAGAATGTTAGAGGCTGAGGCTACTTGGGTAGCTGAGAATGAATTTAAGAAGCAGGGCATTGATCCTAAGCTCCTGTCCCCAGAGGTGACATCAGCTCTTAGCCTTGGTAGTATGGTGTAGGAGCACCCTTGAGGAACCAGTAAGTTGGTGGTCTCATGCCATTTTGGGTGTGTGAGTGTGTGTAAGACCCTCTTTTAGGGAAATGTAAATACATAAGGTCATGTTGACCAATATTTTTTCAGTTAGTTTTCCTTTTTATGCTTCTGTTTGGTTAAAATAGCTCTTTTTGGCTCTTGTTTATTGAACTGTACTTGATGATGTCATCAAAAGGTAGGATGATTTCATGGTGGTTCTTAGGGTCCTTGGATACCCTAGGTGGTCTAGCTAGGTATAGATAAGTTAGATTGGTGGAGAAGAACTTAGAAAGTGTATTTTGCAAAAAGATGTAAAATGTTGCTATGCAACATTAGCAACTTTTAAAAGTTGCTAACAACATTTTGTTGTCTAGGAGATTTCGAGGTTCTAATGGTTTTTGAACCCATCCAAGGGGTGGAACATGTGTGCCAAGAATATTTAAGATGGAAAAACCCTAATTTTTAGTGGGGAATTCATTTTGTACGGATTTGAACTTTGGAGCCAAGAGCTTTTATGAGAGAACAACAGATTTGAAGCATTTTTTATTTTTCCTTGTATTGAATGGATTATTTCACTAACTATGATCATTGGAGGTCATTTTTAGGCATGTTTTCAATCTTTTACAATAACTAGGTTGCATTTTAGTTGTTTTTCTTTAGTTGTTTGCAAATTCTTTTTGTTTTGGACTGTTTGCTGTCCAGTTTTGGACAAGGGGCAAAGATGTGGACCTAACTCCACTTTCCACCATTGGTTCTATACAGCCATCTAGAAATGGAGAATAGGTCCATGGATCTTCAATACTATGGAAGGAGGAGCTCTCAAAATGCTTGCAAGTATTTTTAATAACTTTCCCTAGGCGAGCTACATGCATAGCCCGGTTAGGAAAAGTAAGTGACAGTTGGTTTAAATTTGTAGGAGGTTGCTTTCATGAGCCAAGAAGGCCATGGATGTATTGTATGGTTTTGTGCAGGTACTCTAGGAAGAATAGAGATGTTTAAAAAACAATCTTTCCAAGTTTTGAAGCCAAACCCACAAAATAGGCCTAAAAACAAGGAAGAAGCCCTATTTTAGTATCAGGGTGTACGGATAGAATCAAACCCCAAGACCTAGAAAATCCTTGTGGGTTTTTGCTTTACTTGAAGAATACCACAAAAGATCAGGGGTTCTTTGAGAAATTTTTGCTATTTTTGAGAGTTCCTAAATTTGAGGAGGCCTAATTGGGAAAAAGGCTACAAGGTCTAAAACTTAGAAAACTAGAACTCGATTGGTGGATGACCTACCTTGATAAGTTGAGATCCTAATTTGGAATCAAGATGGTAGTGTGATGAAGCCCTTGACCTCTTGCAACTCCATTTCATGGTTAGGGCTTGGTAGGTGCAGGTTTGGAAGCTCTTATAGAACACAAGAATGGTGACTTTTACAAGATAGAGAGAATTCTTGGTTGGAGGAATCCCTAGAGGTCCTAGTAGAGGCCTAAGAAGAGTTTAAAAAAAAACTCAAGGAGGTATCAATATTTTTCCCTACCATAAGGTTCCCTAAGGGGTCATAAGGGTCCTAGGATATATTAATGTGTCCTAGGACCCCTTAAGAGTCCTTAGGACCCCTAACAATACATTAGTTTATGGTAAGAGGTACTAAAATGTCATAAGGGGTCCTAAGACACATTAATGTGTCCTAAGGGGTCTTAGGACATATTAATGTGTTGCAAGGGGAAATAAGGGGTCCTAGGATAGATTAATGTGTTCTAGAACCCGTTAAGACCATTTTTAAGGTAAGGTGTCCTAAAGGGTCATAAGGGGTCCTAGAAAACATTAATGTTTCCATGTATAAACATGATCATGTTATGCCAAACTAGGCCCTCAAGTAGTAATGAAAATTCAAAAAATCAAGGTTAGGAAAGTTGATGTAAAATTTTGAACGAGTTATCAATCTTATATAATAGAGAATGTGTACAAAGAAAATCTGTAGCAAATTGAATTTAGTTTCTAAGATACTATTCCTTTTTCATATATATATATATATA
>MU225254.1:309609-320573 GCA_018584345.1 Thuja plicata | reverse complement strand
AGCTCATAACAAGGTCATGTGGTGCTCAAATAGTAAGCTCATAAACAATGCATGATGCCCTAGCTTGCAGCCCATGAGCCATAGACATTTCCTCATGAAATGATCATAAACGGGGAGTACCACATAGTGAATATCAACAAAAAAAGAAATAAAGAGAGATCAAACACTGCATGCTATCAAAATAGAATGGCAATGGTGATTCAATGCTTCTACAAACTCAACAACATGGCAACATTCATCTAATAACAATAAATACATTACAAATGCCAAGCTAGTCACGGTCTCAATGAAATAAATAGTGTATATATAAAAAAAAAATATGGTGCACAACAACATCAAGCATGTAACGACAACAATAGAAAATACATATATATGTATATGTATATGTATATGTATATATGTATATATATGTATGCATATAAAAAATAGAGCTCATAACAGGGTCATGTGGTGCTCAAATAGTAAGCTCATAAACAATGCATGATGCCCTAGCTTGTAGCCCACGAGCCATAAAGACATTTCCTCATGAAATAATCATAAACAGGGAGTACCACATAGTGAATATCAACAACAAAACAAATAAAGAGAAATCAAACATTGCATGCTATCAATATAGAATGGTAGTGGTGATTCAATGTATCTACAACCTCAACAACATGGCAACATTGATCCAATAACAACAAATACATTACAAATGTCAAGCTAGTCATGGTCACAATGAAATAAACAGTGTATATATAAAACAATATATGGTGCATAAAAGTAGCAAGCATGCAATGACAACAATAACACCATATATATATATATATATATATATATAACAAATAGAGCTCATAATAGGGTCATGTGGTGCTCAAACAATGAGCTCATCAACAATGTATGATGCCCTAGCTTGGAGCCCACGAGCCATAAATATATTTCCTCATCAAATGATCATAAACAGGGAGTACCACATAGTGAATATCAACAACAAAATAAATAAAGAGAGATCAAACACTGCATGCTATCAAATACAATGACAGTGGTGATTCAATGCATCTACAACCTCAACAACATTGCAAAATTTATCCCATTAAAAAAATAGATTAAAAATGTCAAGCTAGTCACGGTCTCAATGAAATAAATAGTGTATATATAAAACAATATATGGTGCACAATAGAAGCAAGCATGCAATGACATCAATAACATCATACATGTATATGTATATGTATATGTATATGTATATATGTATGTATGTATAATCACACACACACACACACACACACACACAAAATAGAGCTCATAATAGGGTCATGTGGTGCTCAAATAGTGAGCTCATAAATAATGCATGATACCCTAGTTTGCAGCCTGTAAGCCATCAAGATATTTCCTGATGAAATGATTATAAACGGGGAGTACCACATTGGGAATATCAATAGAAAAACAAATAAAGAGAGATCAAACACTTGAAACAATGCCTTGAAGGTAATAGAAATGATGCCCTAGCTCTCAAAGCTTGTGGGTCATCAAGCATTCCATCTGTAAAGATGTAAACAATGCTAGTATTAAATAGTGAGCTCATAAACAATGCAACACAATATTTGCACCTTAGAAAACACATGTTAACACAATATGTTGTTAACAAAATATGTTAACACCATGTATGTTAGCCTATTGTGTTAACATGGGTTATTAATTTGCAAAAAAAAAAAAAAGGCTAACATAGATGTTGTTAACATATTTTATTAACTAAGGTGCAAATATTGTGCTGCATAGACACTATCCTCAAAGCTCGTGGGTCATCAAGCATTACAAATGCAAAGATGTAGACAACGCCAGTATTAACATTCATATTGTGTCATTAAATCAAAAAATTCCATCAAAATGAAATTGAGTTAATGAGAAGACAAAGCTTGAATGCCTACCTCAAGTCATGGCTGCCATATGAAGATCAATTGCTAAGGAACTATGTTATAAAGTTTCAAGGCATGACATTTTATAGCTGTACATATATAAAATTTGAAGGCATGAAATTTGACCTTGATAATGTCCCCTCCATTTCTTATGCTTGATCATGACTTTTAGAAGTGTATGACTTGACTATGCACATGCATAATTGTAGATGAGGATTATTAATACGGTGCCAGGCATTGCTTATATCCTTTGGATCTAACCCCATCTTTTCCTTCCTTGTAGGTTGTGGATCATACAGGAGCATACTAGATCAGAACATCAGGTCAACATTTTATTACTTCAGGCAATGTCTCGTACCTTAATTATTTATGTTCATCCACATATGTATGTTTGTATTCATTCATATTCTTTTGAAAATTGGCTATACTCATATTCTTCTTGTGTTTGAGTCTTCCAAATATGATCAATTTAATGCAATAAATCTTGAGATAGAATTCAATATCAACCTATCGATATAATTATAGTGTGGGGAAGTCGAATGAAATATATGTACAATTATAAAACCTAAAGTTAAATTTACAAAGTAACATATCATTTATAAAACCTACCATAACATGTCATTTTTTGTTTGACATTTTTTGTCACTATTAAAGAGTTCTCACCACGAGCAAATAGATTGACTATTTTCTATCAAAATCGTATGTGCATATATAAACATTAAGTACAACATGCCTAATTTTTTGGAGATATACACATTAAGGATCATGTCAGATAATAAAAGGGAATTCAATCAAAATAGGGAGATAATCGCTAGAATATTGTCTTACTTTCAAAGAGAAGGCAATGACAAATGTTATTGTCCATGCAAGAGTTGTAATGGCTTAAAGACAAGAAGAATCAAAATCAAAACAGGAAAGAGACATTGTAGGGAGAATGCTCACATTGTAGGGGGTTTGATTATTATCAATTGGTAATTGTTGTTTGTTATATCTTTTGCACAATTAATATACATATGAACCATGGACGAAGGTTTGATTATCACATTGAAGGGGGGTTTGATTATCATCATTTTTATATAGGTCGATATCCCCAGTGTAGTACGTGATATGGACCACAACATCTCAGAGGATCATGGGGGTGTAAATATAGTGGAACATGGAGGTGTGAGTATTGAAGATGAAGATCATGATCCCATGGAAGGTGACGATCATGTGCTAGAAAACACATTTAAATATGATGGTATGAATGCATTGATCATTGACACATTTGGTACTAGTGCTACTAGTGATGCTGATGATGATGATGATGATTATGATGAGGAGGATGACATTGATGTCATCCATGATATACCTCTACTTGAGAAGGTGAACACAACCCTTTACGAAACACTCCCAATCTATCCTTCTCTCTACTTTATTGTTGTTGGTGAATTTGAAGGTTATCAATGGTTTATCCAAAATAGCAATGTCACGTATCCTAAGGTTTGTCATATATGTAATTATAGTCTATAAAAGGTGAAATATGTACCATTAAGATTATTTATAGTAATGACATATTTTTTTCTATATATTGATAGGTGAGTTTCTGTTACCACCATCAAATGTTCTCCCTCGCTCATACCAAGAATTATGTGCCACTATGAAACATATTGGAATGGAGTATGAAGCAATAGATGTTTGTCCCAAAGATCATATTATTTATCATAAAGAACATGAAAATGCAACATAATTCTCTAAATGTCATACAAGTAGATATTGAGATGATCAAACGACAAAAAAGGTTCCTCACAAGGTTCTTTGTTACATCCGTGTTATTCCACATCTGAAACGATTATTCAGGTCCAATATTTTGGCACAATTTATGGATTACCATGCATGCGGTAGGAGTTTAGATGAAACTATTTGAATACCTACAGATGGTTCATCATTTATGGACATATAGGAAATTTGGCCACACTTTAAAGAAGAACCTTGAAATCTCAGGCTTTCTCTGGCAGTAGACGGTGTCAATCCGTATGGACACGTGAGATCTATTTACTCAGTGTGGCCTATTTTTGTTATCAACAATAACCTTCCTCCATGGATGTCAATAAAGAGGGAGCATATTATGTTGGAAATGATTGTTCCAAGTATTTTATTATTTTATAGTTATCTACATATAATTATAAGTCTTGGAGTGAAATGGCCACATTAATTATCTGATGTTGTTGTTAATTCAGATAGGTAAGTACCAAGTGAAAGATATGAATGTATATATAACACCTCTTATCGATGAGTTATTGGTGTTATGGAATGGTTTCACTATGTTTGAGATCTCTAGATGAATTGGACAAAGATAATTTCAATTCCATGCAATTCTTGTGTGGACAATTCATGATGCTCGAGGGTTTACACATCTCTATGGTATGTTATGGTGAATTCTAGTTGTACACAATAATTCTAATTCTAAAAATTAACATATTTAATCCAATTGTATCATTATCTTTTAGGTCTTCAAACAAAGGGACAATTTTCATTTCCAATTTGTGGTCCAAAGATGAAATCTTGTCATTCCAAAAGTTTAAGAAAGAAGGTGTTTGATGAGTATATGCACTTCCTCCCCACAAATCATAACTATCGAAGTGCGGAAAAACATCTTTTCAATGGGAAATAAGAGACTACATCAAAGCCCTGAAGAATAACACCTCACCTATGGTAGTTGCAATATAATAGAGTTTGAGGTAATATTGTTCCACCTAATGGTTGATGTTTGGAAATTATATATTTTTACTGTGTTTTGTTGGCTAATTATGTATTTGATGATCTTGAATGTCATGAAGGCATCATTGCCCAGCTTCCAAAGGGACTAAACTGTTATCCCACAGAATTTAGTAGGCTGCCCTACTATGAACAACTACAAATTGTGCATTTGTTTGATACTATGCATATTGGAAAGAATGTAATAGAAACATTGTGGAAAATATTAGATGGAAGGAGTGACAAAGAAAAACTTGGCAAAATTTGTAGTGACATTCATGATTCCAATCATGTAATGAAAAATATCATTGAATCAAATATCAATGGAGACTAGATTAATGCAAGTGCTCTTCCTTGGTTATTAATAGAGAAAAAAAGTAATGCCATAAAAGAGGTCATACAAAAAATTCAATTTCCTACAAGATTTGTTGTGAATATAAGCAATCTTCTATCAAAGAAGAGTGATTTTGGGTTAGGGATGAAAACTCATGATTGGCATACCCTCATCAATGTAAGTCACAGTATATTGTATTTAAAATATATTTTTGCAACTACATTCAATTTTCATTTTATGAAATGATCAGCTGACAATTGTTGCAGTATTTTCTACCCGTATCAATCCTAGAGAAAATTTACAATAATATCAACAAGTGATATATGATCTTGGAAAATACATTGAGGTAAGCAGTGATATTTTTTCAATATATCAAACAAGTAATGTATTGTAAAGTATTGTATTTATATATTTTTATGTCTTGAATCCCTTGTAGGTGGTTTTCATCTAAAGAAATCCACAAAGAAGATATAAATTATTGGAAGAAACTATTTCCTCATCTATTGTGTCAAATGCAAAAGTGTTTACCTTTAATTTTATTCAATGCACAAGAACACTACCTCATACACCAAGCTGAGGAGATTGAATTGTGTGGACTTGTACAGGCTAAGCCAATGTGGATGGTTGAGAGACACTTGAAATTTTTTAAGGTTTTGGTACGACAAAGAGAATGTCCCAAGGGTTATGTGGTTGAGGGAAATATGTTATACTAGATGATGGCGTACGTTACTCAATATCTTCCTAATCTTGCAGCAAAGACCCATATAGATTCCATTAAAAAATTGGAAGGGGAGTGCTTGGTGGAAAACAGTAGATTTAGGAAACTGAAAGGTAATAAATTATGAGATGTTAATGTAGTTAATTAATTCTTAGTCTTCAAAATAACTCTTTTGTAACTGATCATCTATTTACTTTTGTACAGTTGCTAAAGAGTGGGATGCAATACATTTGTTTATTGCAAACAATCAAGATTGGATGACGACTTGAATTGAATGATGTCAACATTATGGTCATAGATTAAAATGGGAATCTGTGTCTTCATTGGTTATACAAGCTTATCATAAAGTAGATCCCAATGTTACACAAAAGGAAATATATTTAGCATATGGTTTAAGAGATCACCAGGTACTTATAAATTTGTTAATCACCTGTATTTTTTTCAACTTGTGATGCAATAATTTATACATGTTTAACATTATTGTAGTTGAAACACCACAAGGCTATGATATGCAATGGTTATAAATTTTGCTTCATAAAGTTGGATGACATGAAGAGAACATGTGATTCAGGGATAAGTGCAGTCTTCCAAGTGACCAATATTTCATCTAGAAACAACTTACATCCTTGAGAGTCACAAAATCGATACTATGGTATTTTTGTTGTTATACTTGAATGTGACTTTAATTCCTTAAAATTAGTTCTCTTCATTGTGGAATGGTATAGACTACGTCTCAATCAAAATGATCCTGATAGAAATGTTATTGAACATGATAGTGGATTTCAAATGATTAATACAAGGTTGTTTGAGCCAATTGGGGAAGAGCCCTATGTTCTTCCAAGCCAATGTGAGCAGGTATTTTACTTAGAGGTTCCACATAAACCGGGTTGGTCATTTTTTTTAGACATGATCCAAGAGGAAGGCTAATAAAGTATAATGTGATGGAAGAAGAAGATAGCGAGGAAGAGGAGAAGTGGATGATGATGTAGATGATGCTCACGATTGAGAGTTATTCAAAGAATAATATGAAGAAGATGACGATGATGATGATGATGCTACTGATCACGATAATGATGAGTATGATGATGAAGACAATGATGACGACAATGAAAATGATGATGATGCTGATGACGATGACAAAAATAGTGGTAGTGATGATGTCATCGACGAGGATGATCTTGACGATGAGATGGATGAAGAAGAATATCAATGACATGAATGAAATGTACAATTATGCCAGATGTTTGGCATGTTTTAACGATTGTTTTGGGTTAAAATCTACACTTTTTCCACTAATATGCTTAGGGTTTCATATTAATGGCATTTTTGGTTTATCATGAATATCTAACTACTCTTATTCACCTTGTTTTATATGTCCTATTTATATCTTTGATCTTTTGTTAAGATAAATTTCATTCTAAAAGAGTGTATTTAATCTCTAAATACTATCTTATGGGATTTTCTTCTCATAATTTCCTATTTCCTTGCACATTAATGATGTTAAATCATCAGGGGTTCTCTTTGTTCCCGGTAATGGAGTGAGGTAATTATGAAAGTATAAATAGATAATTTTAACAATGTATAATGTCCTTCATAAGATGTAATAAAAAATATGGAGTGAACTGTGTTTGTCTAACTATATAACTATTATCTTTTGTCAGGTATCTCACACAGTCTCATGGATTGTAAGGTATAAGTCAATACACACCGTAGAGATTAATGTATTTTACCATTTGTAAAATATCTTTCTCATTGCCACCTTTCTCTCTCATTTCATGAAGTGCAGGTACCAGCAAATAGGTATTTGTCAGATTTCTCTTCCTTGAGTGAGGAAAATGTAGGAATGGAAGAAGAAAGTGAGACATTTAGTATCTCTAAATCAAGGAGATAGACTCAAGGTCAAAAGATCAAAAAAAAATTTAATAAATGCATGGAATTTTTCCTTGCTCAAGGGGGTCATGTTCTTATGATGAAGAGAGAAAAGGCGACTCTGAGGTCCCCTTTAGGTACAAACATCTACAGAAACAATGGTTCCCCAGTGAACTTCCTTCAATAAACACTAATTTTTTGTGTTAGAGAGAGGATATATCACATAGCACCATCTTCATTACATGGTTTTGGCCTATTTTCCATGGATGGAATAAAGGTCTCTTACAACAAATTTATCGAATTGATGGAGTATGTCAAACCTTGTTATGATTACAGTAGTTGGATGCAGATTGTTAGATATAAAATAAAAGTATGTGTAGGTATGGACTCAAGGAAAATTACATACAACAAAAACTTAGTGAACAAAGTAAAATATTAGCTATATACATTGACAGAAGGCCAAAAACATCAGGGAATATTGTAGGTTTTATAAATAGTACATGACCTGCGTCAACTAAGAAGAAATGCAATTGCATATTTGAGGCGCATGAGGGAAATAATGTATTTCTATGTGCGATCAAATTAATATGTGGAGGCGAAGAGTTGCTTATTGATTACAAATTGAATCGCATAGATACCAAAAAAACACTATCATGGATGAGGTGGTATGCGCTGTGCACCATTGAAAATTGTTTGAAAATTAAAAAAAACTCTCTTCTTTTAATTGAAGCATTCTAATAATTGTCTATTATTCAATGTAACTTAGCATAAGAACACATGTTTTAACATGTCTCAATAATTTTTTAGTTTTGAAATAAAGGGCTATAGTATGGATCAAAATCCACACAATACACACAACGATGATGGTTCTCATGGGACTTCTTCTTCTCGACACATAAAAATCATTGTTTTTGTACAAATGCACATACAAGAAAAATGTTAATGCGTATTTTTTGTTATGTTTTATTATTCACTACTATTTTGGATTGCTTTTGAATAAAGTGCTAATAATATTGTTCTCACAACCGAGTGTTGATCATAAAAAGGGAAAGGAACAAGTAGTCCATGAGGAGCCGTAGGATGAGCAGGATCCATTCATTGTTGATTTTTCATCAGACATTGATCCTGTGGTTGCACTGCAAAAGGTCCTTCGTGCAATTTCAAGAGAGTTAACTCAATTGGCAGATATTCAACCTCAGACTCCTAAAATACTGATAAGAGAGGATGAGTTAGCTCACCGTGTTCATACTTATATAGTAAGTATTAATGTAGTTTTTAATTATAACAAAAGTTCAATAATGGTTTTAATAGTATACTCTTTTATTTATTTCATTAACTAAAATACATATGTGTTATTTTTACAAAGGAAACTAAAACTTTTAAGGGTCATTCCCCAGAGGCAAATACTTCAGGCGGTTCAAGTAGATTGCATGTTCTATCATCCACTTGTGTTTTGCTCGAACAATATTTTTTTTTAATAGTTCTAACAATTTTGTCCACAGTTGTCCATATTTTTTTATGCTCTAACAATATTATTTTTCAGCACCTACTATTGATCCTATGTTCACTGCGCCACCTTCTACAAGGATCAGAACCACGGAGGTACTACTTACTACAATATTGGCAACACGTATCTTGGCCATAGATGCAATGTCAACGCCTATTATTGGTAAGTAGATTCATCTTTTTCTCTCTCATTTATCATGTGTTTATTTAACTTGAACTATTCTTTCTTAGGGGGAATTTTTTAATATTGGATTCATTTTATGTAGAAGGCGATGATGGAATTCCTGGATGTAGTCGTGTTACATGTACATGAACAATAGAAATGTGTGACCAATTGCTCTTGAAAATTGAAGATGTACTTCCTGTGAGAGTAGCCCAGCTTCTAGGTACTTTAAAGATTGATCCTTTCTTTTACTATATAATCTTATACTCATAATGTAATGCACTAACCCCTATGTAGTTCCTTGCAATAACTAATAATCCCATTATTATTTTATAAGGAATAATCTATATCATGAAAAACTTAATGATGAATGTTTGCGCATTTTTGGGCCTACCATACACACATGGTATCATATTTTGATTTCATTGCTAGATCAGATTTCCTTTCATTTCTTTCTTCAAGTACTAGCCCTTAGGTCTTTTACTTTTGAGT
This sequence comes from Thuja plicata, assembly GCA_018584345.1. Lineage (NCBI taxonomy): Eukaryota > Viridiplantae > Streptophyta > Pinopsida > Cupressales > Cupressaceae > Thuja > Thuja plicata. Next base: position 310,862 of record MU225254.1, on the reverse strand, counting down.
TATTACTTGATATTGCCACCCCTTACCAATATTTTACATAGTTTACATCTCTTTACAAAACTAGAGGGAACAATGCATCACTTTAGAAGTATAGCCATTTTGATGGTTGGGTAGAAACGTACAAAACTTACCACTTTTCCTTGGAACTTGCAACTTCAAATATGATCATTATAGCCCAAGTCTGTGCTCACCAAACTTAAACCATATTTTATGATAACTGACAGAGCTAATTAGTAACAAAACCATATTTGGTGGTCACTTTCTTCACTTATACTAGGTTGTAATTGTTGGAGATTTGATCCTAAATAGTTGATTGATTGTATGTTTGTAATTGATGACAACATATAATACACAACAGTACTTCTATATGTACTTATCCATATGATGACATGAAGACTAGTGTGGATAGATACATGTAGTTGACATGTTTACTATGCTATGTTCATACACGTAGACCCAGATATGAAGTTTCAGTAAAGATATGTAATTCTGTTATTGACGGTTACAGTTCTGGAGGAATAAGGGTTTAAGGCCGACGTATGTAACATGTTGATCGAGTTGTGCCTATCTTTAGGATATGCATGTGTATATTAATGATGAGCTATGAGTTGTTGATATTAATCTAAACACATGAAACATGTTTCAAGAAGATTGCAATGTTATGGCCAATTTGGTGAAGCTGACTTAGTATAGTGACACGTTTGTTTAGCATTGACTTGCGTGATTGTTATTATGCTTGCACGCTTAGTAGAGCTAACAAAGATGTTATGAAGAGTTGTCTAATAGGTCCCATGATCTCATACTTGGTTTATATATTTATACAAGGTCATTTGTGATAAGAAGAGTTGTGAAAGCCAGAGATTGACAAGTAGAGCAGAGTGTTGATACAGTAGAGCTATATTTATCATATGTTGATAATATAGATGTTTATGTTGAAGCATTCAGAAATCAGATTAGATTTTTATATTTCTTTACAAGAGGTTAAAGCATCAGCACATAAAAGGAACTGATCAGACAAGCACTGTCACATACAGTAGTTCATCTTGTTGATATAGTGTGTATCATTTATCCAGAAGGTTGTAGCCTTCACCACTTGGATAGTGAGTCCACCACCCCTAATAGAGTTATTGTAAAAAGACTCCTAACAGGGTCTGACCCTTAACCATGTCAACTGTACTACTGCATTACATTGAACAACTCCTAACAGGGTTGAAGAATCTTTTAACAGGGATTACTATAAATAGTATAGTTCT
>MU225254.1:295596-309559 GCA_018584345.1 Thuja plicata | reverse complement strand
ACAGGGATTACTATAAATAGTATAGTTCTTTGTGGGTACTAATTCCCACCGGGGTTTTTACCATTTGGTTTCCCCATAACCAAATTGATGTGTTGTGTAATGTGTTATCTAAATGTGCATTTAATTTATATCAGACAGAACTAATAAGTAGAAAAGGTTTGAAGTTGTTGACAACTGATTCACCCCCCCCCACCTCTCAGTTGTCCTTGAAGTATTCTAACAATTGGTATCAGAGCCAAGTTCCTTGGAGAAGAAGCGTAATAGCTTAAGGTAGATCAAGATGGCATACTTCAGAAAAGATAGCCCTAAGTTTGATGGAGAGAACTATTTGGATTGGAAGAACAAAATGATAACACATCTACAGTGCATTGGATTTGAGATCTTTGAGATTGCTACACAAGAGGTTGTAATTCCATCTCTGAAAGACCTTGCAAAGGATGATGTTACCAGAAGATAGAAGGTAACATTTATGAATATTGTAATTTCCAAAGAAGCCCTAATCAACACCTTATCTGACAGTGAATTTTTGGAAATCAAGAAGATTGAAAAAGCATATATCATATGGAAGTATTTAGAAGACATGTTTGAATGAGATGTTCAAGCAAAGAATACACATAGGAAGACATGGAAGAAGAAATACAATGGCCTTGAGGTGTTGCCTGAAGAGAATATTAGAGCTTATAATCAGAGGATAAATGAAGCAGTATCTGGAATAAAAAACAATGGAGGAGAAATATCAGAAGAAGATATAATGGATAAGTTATTAACAACCTTCACATCAGACTACGAAAACAAGATCAGTATTCTAGAAGAAACTATGAAATTTTCACAAGACTTCAAGATAGAAACTTTGATCAGAAAACTTTCTGCATTTGAGATATCAATATTGAAGACTAAGCCCAAGAATGAAACAGTCTTCAAAGCTTCAATCCACGGTAAGAAATCCTCACACATCTCTAGTTGTAATGAGAATGAAGAAACTGATGAAGAAGTAGAAGAGATAAATGCCATGATTGCTAAAAGAGAAAAGAAAAGAAAAGGAAAGTACGAAGGACAACTTCCATTCAAGTGTTTTTAATGTAATAAGATTGGTCACTTTGCATCTAAGTGTCCCACAAGAGTCAAGAAGTTTAGATCTGAGTACAAACCTAAGTATAGAAAAGAATGCTACCATGCTGAAGAAGGTGTAATTGATGAAGATTCAGGAGAAGATGAAATTTGATTCATTTCCCTTAAAGACATGGAAAGGATGCTCAAAGATATGGACATTGTAGATAAAGAAGAAGATCATGAATTAGCCTTAATTTCCAAAGTAGATGTCAGAACTGATTGGATCATTGACAGTGGATGCCCACACCACATGACAGGTGACAAAAATAGATTTGTTCATCTAGACAAATTCAAAGGTGGTATGGTTAGATTTGGAGATAACACTCCTAAACCTATCATAGGTAGAGGTTCCATCACCTTGGATTGAAAGAATAAGACAGATGATGTTCTATATGTTGATGGATTACATCATAACTTGCTCAGTGTTGGACAACTACTTGACAAAGGATATCATTTGGAGGTCAAAGACAACAAGTGCATTATTAGCAACAAGGATGGAGACATGATTGCATCAGGATCCAAAAAAAAGGTAATGTTTTTTAGCTTAATTTTGATGTAAGTTGTTTTGTTGCAAAAGTGGATGATAGTTGGTTATGGCACAAGAGACTTTGTCATATCAACTTTGATAATATAGTAAAGATCAGTAATGTCAAGGTAGTTAGAGACATACCAAGCATTGCAATACTAGTTGACACAATTTCCAAGGAATGTGTAATGGGTAAACATGTAAGGAGTTCCTTCAGAAGCAAGCAGACCTCAGCTGAAAACAAGTTGGACTTAGTGCATACAGATTTATGCGGTCCTACTCAAACAAGATCATACTATGGTGAAAGGTACTTTATTCTATTTGTTGATGATTTTTCTAGGATGATGAGGGTTGTATTTTTAAAGGATAAATCAGAAGCATTTGAGAAGTTCAAAATATTCAAAGCTAAGGTTGAGAATGAATCTGGATTAAAACTGAAATGTTTAAGATCAGATAGAGGAGGAGAATTCACCTCTGACCATTTTTATGACTACTATGAAGAACATGGAATAAAGAGGCAGTTGAGTGCCCCTAGAACACCTCAGAAAAATGGAAATACTGAAAGGAGAAATAGGATTATACTTGATACAGTGCGCACCATGATGATTGAAGGAAAAGTCGCACACACATATTGGAGAGATGTAGTGAACAAAATAGTGTATACTATCAATAGAACACAATTGAGACTAGGGGTGGACAAGACACCCTATGAACTTTGGTTTGGTAATGTACCCACAGTAAAATATTTCAGAATATTTGGCAGCAAGTGCTACATCAAGAGAGATGACAGTGTTGGTAAGTTTGATGCTAGAAGTGATGAAGGTATTTTTCTTGGATACTCTACAAAAAGAAAAGCATACATATGTTTCAATTTAAGATTAAAGAAGATAATTGAAATCACACATGTTAAGATTGATAAGAAATTTATGATTCAAGAGAGGTACTATGAATATGCACCTTTGATTGAAGAAGAACCCAGACCTAACAGCAAAGATACTATGATTGAAGAAATGTTTGATTGCATTGATGTCTCATACAGTGACCCTAATTCAAGAAATGAAGAACAATAGATTATAGAGGAAGAAGTAACACCTAAGGTTCATAATTTTACATACAGATACCACTCTAAACATGATATCATTGGAGATCAGAGCAGCAGTGTTTTGACTAGATCAAAAGTAAATAATTTAACAGTGGATGAAGAGGTATGTTTACTTTCACAAATTGAACCTTTAAGTGTTGAAGATGCTTGTAGTGATTCTGATTGGAAAATTGCAAAGAAAGAAGAACTAGATCAGATAATCACTAGATCAGATAATCAAGAATGACACATGGGAATTGGTTCCTAGACCAAGTGATAAAAATGTGATTGGAACAAAGTGGATTTTTAGAAATAAAATGAATCAAGGTACAATAATAAGGAACAAAGAAACATTAGTATGTAAAGGATATGCATAGAAAGAAGGAATATACTACACTGATACATTTTCCCCTATGAGCAGACTGGAAGCCATAAAATTATTCTTGGCATATGCAACAATAAAAGATTTTAAAGTTTATCAAATGGATGTCAAATCAGCTTTTTTGAATGGTGACTTAAAAGAAGAAGTCTACATAGAATAGCCTGAAGGATTCAACCTTTTAGATAAACCAGACATGGTATGAAGGCTAAAGAAAGCACTCTATGGACTCAAACAGGCCCCAAGAGCGTGGTATGAGAGATTAGATGGTTATCTCACTAAGATTGGATTCAAGAAAGGAGCAGAAGATTGCAACTTGTTCACAAGAGAAACACCTGATGGATTACTATTAGTTGCCATATTTGTTGATGACATTATCTTTGGTCGTAATGACAAGCTCAGTAAAGCATTTGCAAAAGAAATGAAAAATGAATTTGAAATGAGTATGATTGGTCCTATAAAATACTTTTAAGGATTGAATGTAGAACAAAAAGATAAAGGAATATTCATTAATCAGTCAAAATATGTGAAGGAAATATTGAAAACCTTCAAGATGGAGGATTGCAAGCCAATATGCACTCCTATGATCACAGGAAGTAAACTTTCAAAAGATGATGACTCCACATCAGTTGATAAAACATTGTATAAAACTATGATTGGAAAGCTTATTTACCTAACTCAATCAAGACATGACATATCTAATGCAGTTGGCATTGTTGGAAGATTTGTAGCTGAACCCAAGCATAATCACTTAATGGCAATCAAGAGGATATTCAGATATCTTAAGGGAACTATAGACTATGGTTTATGGTATCCTAAATTAGATAATACACAACTTCATGTGTATACTGATGCAGATTGGGTAGGTTGTATTGATGACAGAAAGAGAAATTTAGGAGGAGCAGTATTTCTTGGAGAAAGGTTGGTATCTTGGACAAGCAGGAAGCAAAATTGTATTTCTCAGTCAACAACAGAAGTAGAATATGTTACAACAGCACTGAACTGTACAACAATTGTTTGGATCAAATAGATGTTAAAAAACTTGGGTAATCAGGTTGACTATCCTATTGTTATTCATTGTGATAACACCAATACTATTAACATGTCTAAGAACCTTGTGATGCACGCAAAGACAAAACACATAGAGATCAAGTACCATTTTTTGAGAGAAAAAGTTGCAGACAGGGAAGTGACATTGGACTATGTAAGCACAAAAGATCAGTTAGCAGATATTTTCATGAAGCCTTTAGCAAAGGAAACTTTTGAGTACCTAAGGGAGAAGTTGGGATTCATTCCCTCTCCTAAGTTTGATTAAAGAAAGCAGCAAGAACATCAGTCCTGTGTGACTGATGAATGGTTGACTACTCTACTTCTGGAGTAGTACCTGAGCTTAATAGTTTGTGGTTCCCTTTTCCATTGATGTCAATGGGGGAGTATGTACCAGTAAAAACAAGACAAACAAGGAACACATACAAGGAGCTTATACTATGGGGAGTAAAGGAACACATCAAGGAAGTATGACAATGGGGGAGTATTCAGAGAATACATAGTACATAAAACTGTAGTAGTGTAGATGAATCTTTGTTACTTAAGGATATTGAGAAGATTGTATTAGAAAAAAGACACCATTAACAGAAGTTGTTTTTATATCATATGTTTCCATCAATGCCAAAGGGGGAGATTGTTGGAAATTTGATTATGAATAGTTGATTGATTGTATGTTTGTCATTGATGACAACATATAATACACAGTAGTACTTATGTATGAACTTATCCATATGATGAAATGAAGACCAGTGTGGATAGATACATGTATTTGACATGTTTACTATGCTATGTTCATACATGAAGACCCAGATATGAAGTTTCAGTAAAGATATGTAATTTTGTTATTGACGGTTACAGTTTTGGAGGAATAACGGTTTAAGGCCGATGTATGTAACATGTTAATTGAGTTGCACCTATCTTTAGGATATGTGTGTGTATATTCATGATGAGTTATGAGTTGTTGATATTAATCTAAATGCACCAAACATGTTTCAAGAAGATTGCAATGTTATGGCCAATTTGGTGAAGCTAACTTAGTAAAGCAACGCGTCTATTCAACATTGACTTGCGCAGTTGTTATTATGCTTGCACACTTAGTAGAGCTGACAAAGATGTTATGAAGATTTTTATAACAGGTCCCATGATCTCATACTTGGTGTATCTATTTATACAAGGTCATTTATGATAAGAAGAGTTGCGAAATCCAGAGATTGACAAGCAGAGCAGAGTGTTGATACAGCAGAGCTATATTTATCATATGTTCATAATATAGATGTTTATGTTGAAGCATTGAAAATTCAGATTAGATTGTTATATTACTTTACAAGAGGTTAAAGCATCAACGCATAAAAGGAACTAATCAGACAAGTAGTGTCACATACAGTAGTTCATCTTGTTGATACAGTGTGTATCATTTATCCAGAAGGTTGTAGCCTTCGCCACTTGGACAGTGAGTCCACCACCCCTAACAGGGTTATTGTAAAAAGACTCCTAATAGGGTCCGACCCTTAACCAGGTCAACTATACTACCGCATTGTATTGAACAACTCCTAACAGGTTTGAAGAATATTTTAAAAGGGATTACTATAAATACTATAACTTACTTTGTGGGTACTAATTCCCACCGGGTTTTTTACCATTTGGTTTCCCTGTAACCAAATTGATGTGTTGTGCAATGTGTTATCTGAATGTGCATTTAATTTATATCAGATAGAATTAATAAGTAGAAAAGATTTGAAGTTGCTAACAACTGATTCACCCCCCCCCCCCTCTCAGTTGTCCATGAAGTATTCTAACAGTAATATATTGGCTAGAACTTACCAATGGTTCAGTCATCTCATATGTGCCCCTTACAAACCTTTATTTCAATATATTCAAGGGAGATGGAGCTCATGATAATTTTTCCACCTTCTCTAAGCCCTAGTGGAAATAACTAACAGTTAATTTGGTCTAGGAATGTCCCATTTCTATTCAAGCCATAGTTCCACGAACTTTCCAAGGGATTAAATTTGGGGATGGTGGGGGATGACTACAAGGTGACAGTGGGAGGAGCTCTGAAATATATTTAGTACTTCAAAATAGTTATAAAAATATTATAAGCATAAGAATTACAAATGAAACTTTGGTGAACTAATGTCAAACATTTGAATTGTGAAAGTGAACATTAACTTGGATTCAATCCTCTTCTTTCTCTACTTGTTGCTCCTCAACCCTCTTGCTTTTAACTCTAATTCTTTCACCTTACACTTGCATCTATTACTCACACTATCAGCTTCTTGTTGATTTGTTTTTCTTGTTGAGTGGAAATATTGTTCATCCATGCCAAGGTAGAACTTTTAGTTATGCTTGTCACCTTGATCAACTAATGCTCTTTTTTTTGCACCATGATGCCCTTGTCCACTGATTTTTCTTACTTCCTATTGCTTCTGATTTTCTTCATATTTTAGCTTTGGAAATCTTTCTTATCCATGCCAAGGAAAAGCTTTCAGTTATACTTGTCACCTTCATCAGTTGATCTAGCTTTGCTTTTTCCCATGATTGTGCTTGTCTGTTACTGATTCTTCCTTGTGAAGTTTTTAATAATATTCTAGAAGTTTATGTTTCGTTAAACTATTCTGGAAATAAAGATCACTATTTTTTTTTTAATAATATGGAATACCATCACAATTACAATGGAAGCCAGAGAACGACTAACATGAGAGATAAACATGCAATGTACAGATGTCAGAAATTACCGACAGGTGGATGTCACACATACAACATATCCATCGCACACCTATTGTACTTGTGACACTCATAAAGTGTAACGATGACAAGTTGAAAATTCTAAATGGTGCACACTACGATGGTCAATACCTGAATGTGATGTTTAGATGTTGTAATTGTGATAGTAAAAATGGGTAACAAAATCATGCTAAACATTGTAGCTAGTGCATATTGCAACGATCATTTTTGTCACAATAATGATAGACATACCAACCATCAGTGATTTTGACACCAAAATTGCAACACCGGCCTATGTCACTTTCTTGATGGGGTAGTGTCGAAATTGTGACACATAGCCATCAAAAAAAGGACTCAAATGTACTAGTGGCACCTAAAGGTATCCCTATGTTTACTGACATAATGGATGCAGAATTAGTAATGGAGTGGATAGAAGGTATGGAGAATCAATTTGTGTGATGGGATCACAAAAGCCCAAAAGGTGAACATAGAAAAATCTAGGTTGCGGGGAGAAGACTTAACTTAGTGGAAGTTTCTACTAGAAGAAAGAGAAATATAAGTGAAGAAGCCTATAGTGAATTGGAACATTATGGTGACTAAAATCAAGGAAATCTATCTACCAGATGACTATGAAATTCAACTATACAAAAAGAAACAAAATCTCAGGCAGAAGGACATGGATGTTGCCTCTTATACAGAGGAGATCCAAAAGTTGTGTCTTAGGTAAAAGGACATGGATGTTGCCTCTTATACAGAGGAGATCCAAAAGTTGTGTCTTAGGTCCAAGGTATGTGAAGAGGAAAGTATTAAGTGGAAGGATAACTAAATGGACTTAGATGGGGCATACAAGAAGAACTAAGCCTCTTTACCCTTACTAATGTCCAGGGATGTCTCCAAATGGCACTCAAGGTGGAGGAAATAAATAAAAAGAAACAAGAATTTAGTTATAGGGGCATAGGAAGAGGCAGAGACTTTAGAGGAAGACATAGAGGAGGCTTTAGTGGAAGAAATATAGAGCATAGAAGTCAAGGGGAATCCAAATTGGTTGAGAAAGAAAATGAGCCAAGTAATAGAGGTAGTTATGGAAGAGGTAGAAGTTTTAGCATTGGAGGAAGAGGTATATATGAAGGCTTTGGAAGAAGTTCACACTTTGGTAGTATGAAATACTACAATTGTGGACAAATAGGACACCCTGCCTATAGATATCAAGATAATGCATCATACTCACAAGGTGAGAAGAAGATAAAGTATGTTCAAGAAGAGGATAGTCATGTGAAGCATTAAGAGGTAGCTCTTGATTTAGAGAAAGGTGAGAACCTCATGCTTAGGACAATTTTGATCAAAGAGCCATGTAAGGAAGAGCACAAATAGAGAAGAGAAATATTTAGAATCAAACGCAAGATTCTTGGCAAGGTGTGTAGAGTCATCATTGACTCCGGATCAACAGACAATGTAATCTCAGAGGAGACAGTGCAGAAGTTGAAACTTATCAAAATACCACATGCATATCCATACAAGGTGACTTGGTTTAACAAAGGGCAAAATATAATAGTCAATGAGCAAGTGTGGGTTAAGCTTACGATAGGAGAGTAGCAAAAAAGATACTCTATTATTTCTTACCTATGGATGCCTTTCATATATTTCTGGGAAGACCATGGTAGTATGATAGGGAAGCAGCCAACCATGCCAAGGAGAATAAGTACACATTCAAGAATAATTGAGTCACCTAAAAAATACAGTCCCTAATAGAAGAGGAAACAATCAATACTTTGGACTCTAACACACTCCTCATGAGTGGAAAATAATTCCTACATAATATGAAGAAGGAAAAATGGATTGGTTATCCTATCATTGTGAAGCCCAAGGAAAAAGAGACACATAAAAAGCACCAATGTGTGTAGAGATCAGACAATTGTTAGACCAAATCAAGGACATCAATTTTGATGGAACACTAGCCACCCTACCTCCACAAAGATCAATTAGACATTAGATTAACTTTGTTCCAAGGGCATCATTGCCTAATAAAGATGCTTACAAGATGACACTGGATCAAAACAAGGAGATTGCAAGGCAAGTACAAGAATTGTTGGACTAAGGCCTCATCAGAAAAAATATTATCCCATGTGTTGTTCTAGTGGTTTTGGCACCTAAAAATGGAGGTAAGTAGAGGATGTGTACTGATTCTAGGGTAATAAAAAGGATAACAATTAGATATAGATTTCCTATTCCTAGGATAGAAGACTTGATGGATTGTCTTGCAGGTGCTAAGTACTTTTCTAAAATTGACCTTAAGAGTGGGTACCATAAAATTATGATGAAAGAGGGGGATGAGTGGAAGTTTTCCTTTAGAAACATAGAGGGACTCTCTTAGTGGTTAGTAATGTCATTTAGTTTCACAAACACACCTAGTACATTTATGAGAGTAATGAATGAAGTTCTAAAATATTATATAGGTGTGTTTTTAGTAGTGTACTTAGATCACATCCTCATCTTTAGTAAGACAAAAGAAAAGCATATGAAACACCTAGAGATTGTGTTAAGGGAACTGCAAGAACAGAATTTGACTATCAACCTTGAAAAGAGTGAGTTCATGAAACAATAACTTGTATATCTAGGCTTTGTAGTCTCACAAGGTGCTCTAAATATGGACAAAACTAAAGTAGAAGTAATCCTAAGTTGGTCTACTCCAAAAATAGGGACTAAAGTGAGGAGCTTCCATGGATTGGGTCAGTTTTATAGGAATTTTGTGAAAAGGTTCAGTGAGATTTGTCCACCTATCCTAGATACTATAAAAGGCAGATTTAAAACTAAATTCATGTGGACCAAGGAAGAAAATGATAGTTTTGAGAGGTTGACGACAGAAATATCTACACAACCCATCCTTGTGCTACCAAGTTTTGATAGATTGTTTTTTGTGGAGTGTGTTGTAAGCAACATAGTTGTGGGGGAAGTGTTAAGTCAAGAAGGGAGGCCAGTAGCATTCTACATGGAAAGATTGAATAAATCCAAGTCAAGGTACCCATCTTATGATCTAGAGCTATGTGCATTGGTACAATCCCTTAAAAAGTGGAGACAGTGACTATTTCCAAAGGATTTTGTTGTATACACAGATAATCAAGTTTTAAACTATATCAACACTCAAGAGAAACTCAATCTTAGGCACATCAAATGGATGTAATTCCTGCAATCATACACATTCACTAGAAAACATAAGAAGGGACTAAATAATACAGTTGCAAATGCCCTTAGTAGGAGATTTCTCACTGTCTGAGAAATCCAATTACAAAGCATAGGAGTTGAAGGATTCAAGGAATTGTATGAAGGGAATACAGATATCTGAGAAGTCTATTAGGTATGCCTTGATTTTGATAAATTTTTTCATAGTAAGTTTGTTGAATACACCCTGCAGAATGGTTTGTTATTTAAGGGTAAACAATTGTGTGTACCAAGAGGATCCACGAGGGAAAACCTCATTCAAGAGAAACATAATGGAAGCCTAAGTTGTCACTTTGGGTTGAATAAGACCTTAGATCTAGTTGAAAGATTCTACCACTAGCCCAAAATGTAGAAGGATGTAAGGAAATATGTAGAACAATGTTTGATATGTCAAAAAGAAAAAGGCACATCTTCAAATGCAAGACTCTATCAAGCATTTCCCATGCCTAATAGGCCTTGGGAGTGCATAAGGATGGATTTTATAGTGGGATTACCTAAAAAAAGACTGGTTTAGATAGTGTGTATGTTTTGGTGGACCAATTTAGAAAGATGAGCCACTTTATACCCTAAAAAATAACCCATGATGCGAGTTCCATTACCCAACTCTTCTCTAGAGATGTAGTAAAAATCTATGGCCTACCAATAAACATTGTCTCAGATAGGGATGTTAAATTTATGGGGCACTTTTGGAAAACATCCTGGAAGAGGTTGGGAACCAACTTAGCACATAGTCATGCACTCAAACAGATGGTCAAACATAAGTAATCAATAGGATTCTTGGAAATTTCCTAAGGTGTTTGACTAAAGAATATGGTCAAGGATGGGACCAAGTAATCAGTCAAGCTGCATTTTCCTATAATGATAGTACAAACAAGTCCACTGGGAAGAGCCCATTTGAAATTGCATATGACCTTCATCCAATGGGAATTTGTAAGCTCAAAGGGTTAAAGGATCATGAAGGGATTAGTGGACACGTTGATGATTTTGGCCAATCCATGAGAGAGGTTCATGAACAAGTGAAGAAGACTCTAATTTAAGCAAACCAAAAGCTCAAAGCTAAGGTAGATGAAGGGAGAAGAGATATGTGGTTTGAAGTAGGGTATTTGGTGATAGTGTATCTAAATAAGGCTAGACTAATAAAGGGAATTCAAAGAAAGCTTTAGATGAGGAGAGTTGGCCCATGCAAAGTATTGGATAAGTATGGCCTTAATGCTTGCAAATTAGATCTACCCAAGGAGCTATCGATATATCCTATTTTCAATGTTAAATATTTGACCAAATACAAAGGTCCAGATGTAAAGGAGAAAGAATATAGTACAAAAAATTGCAAGGGATGTTGAATATCTCAATATACCTCTCCATACCAAGCCTCAAGATGAAAAGGTCTCCAATTCTAGAGTTCAAAAGAAGACTAGGCATAAGCTCTATATGGAACATTTAGTCAATTGGATGCATCAACCTGAGTCAGAGGATACTTGGATAGTGGAGAGTGACTTCAAGAAGCATGGAATAAGTATAGAGTTCATCACACCTTGTGTAACTTAACTTTCTTTTTGCAGGGGGAGAATGCTATAGGAGCACCTAAGGGTCCTAGTGAAGATCCTATATAGTTTTGGCTTGTAGGTGGTTCTATCCAATCACCAAAGAATAAGGACTATGATAAAGTCCCAAGGTGTGTGTAAGTGTCATGTAAATAGGGGTTTTTAGTTTCTTAATCTTTTCCTTAGTCCAAATGTCCTCACTATTCTATTTTTTTACTTTAATGTTAGAGGGGTCAAAGTTCATCAAAGTATGGACAAGGACTCCAAATTGAGTGAAAAGTTGTCAAATGATGTTTATGCATGATTTTGGATAAATTATGTTGATTTTTAGTGGAACTATGCAAGTTAGGAGCAATGAAATGTCAAGAATGCAAAAATTGCAAAAGTTGCTCATGACAAATTTGCAACTTTGAAAAGTTGTCATGACAACATTCCTAAAAAAAAAGAAATGGACATAAATGTAGTAGAAGATCAAACCTAGGGTCTGATCATGTTTATGGGGGCTATATAAGTCTAATTGAACCCTAATTGAAGGTTTGGATGTCTTGTTCTATGAAATTTGTTCAATGAAGAAGAAAATTGTATGGTATTTGTATCACAGTGACTTATGTTTGCCATAATCCACATTCCAATGCATTGAATGGTTGATTTTTATTTCATGTTTTGTTAGATTTTTGTATGTAATCCATCCATGTGGCATTAGATTTTAAAGTTTGTACATCTTAGTAGTTTGTAAATTTTGTAAATTTATTTTTTTTGTAAATTTCATTTGTTTTTGTCATGCCCAAAAGTTGGGCAAAACCACACAAACAAAAATTTTAAATAATGCATGAAAACGGGATACTAAAACTACACAAGGGTAACACATGCACGCAAAATGGTGCAAAAGGATAAATGGAACCAAAAAAGGTCTCAAGGAGAGGAATAGCTTTCACAGCTATCCTAAAGGATGTCTAAGCTCCAAACTGGAACTTCACGCAAACTGAGGAAGTTGACTGAAAGTCAACTAGAGTTGACCCAAAGTCTACTATACACTAAAAAAGTGAATGGTAGAACTAGGGTTCGCTTAAACCCAAAGGAAGATTTGTACACGCAAATCGAGATGGTTTGACTAAAAGTCAACTAGGGTTGACCCAAAGTCAAACATCCCTTGAAATACGTGAAGGAGGGTCACTAGGACCTACTAAGCACTGTGGAAGTCCAGGGTGCACAAAATGAGACAGTCGGCCAAAAAGTCAACTCATGTTGACCAAAAAGTCAACTATCTCCAAAAGGCATGAAACTGGAATCTAAGGTTCCAGAGAGTACAGGGATCACCTAGCGTGAAAATTAAATTAAACGGCCAAGGTTTGACTAGGGTTGACCAAAAGTCAACCATACTCAAGGCTAGTCAAAGATAGCGAATAATACACTAATAAAAGTATATTGCAAAGATAAGGGATTGTTAGGATCCCCTTATCGATAAAACGTTAACTGGGGTTTGAAATAAATCTACTACTAAGCATTGCTTAAAGAGTAATTTAAAATAACCAAATCCCCCTTAATAATGTAATTCCCATACCATTAAGAGAAAACTAATAAACTAATGGTATCTAACTAATTAAATATTTTTAACTTTTAAATTTAAATTTCCCTTATGCAAAAGTCTAACATCAAAAAAAAAACTATACTTTAATCAATCTTAAATTATTATATTGTAACTACATTCCATATAAGAATTAAAAAATCAAATCTATTCTATGAAATAATTAAGTCAATATATATAATTTAAAATTTTGTATATTAATCTAAATACAAAATTACTTTGAAACTTTATTATAAAAATCTAATTTAATAGAAGTATTATTAAAAAATAAAATAACATCTAAACTATAAATGACAAATCTAAGAAAGGAAATCTAATCTAAAATTAAAATCAAATCTAAGATTTAATATAATCATTTTCTAACCTATTATAACAAAACTGAAACTATAACATAAAAAAATATTAAATAAACTTTATATCCCGCAAAGGGGAAGGCGGCGTAATCTAGCGAGCGGGGAGGGGGTTAGCAGCCAAGCGGCGGAGGGAGTGTTGGGACCGGGCGGTGCTAAGCGGCTGCACCGCAGAGGAGGAGAAGTGCGGTGGGAGCGGGGTTGGCGCGGCACGATACGACGGCCGACGGGGGTGGTCGACCCTCCCCGCCCCTCTCTTTACACAGAGGGTAGCGGGGGTAGCGACGGCCTCCCTGCCGAGCCACCCACTAGCACAAGCCATGGGTTGGGTAGGGCTTTGGTCCTCCCACCCAAAACATCCAAAAATTTATTATTTTTTTATATATCCAAATTTTGATTCCGCT
>MU225254.1:280561-294336 GCA_018584345.1 Thuja plicata | reverse complement strand
GTAAACACATTGAGAAACAAATAAAGAAATTTCCAACAAAAAAATATAAGCTTCAAGAAAACCATAGACTCCATTAATGGAGTCCTTGAGCTCAAGAACATACATAACATAAACAATAACTTGAAAATAATTCCAACCTTGATCCAAGCTATGGTGTAAAGTGGAAAGGTGTTGAGCTATCCTTCTTAAGCTTCCTTCTCCAAAGTCTCCTTCAAACTGGATTCTGTCTCTAAGGGTAGAGAGTGGGTGAACACTCAACTCATCCTAAAATATCCCCTAAATAGGCAAACCTCTAACATGGGCAAGGCTTAACCCAAGGGTGAGGTAACTCTAACCAATCCTTAACCAAACCACTTCCTAACCCTCCAAGGGTAAAGTCAAATGAAACATGGGTAGAAGAGAGAGTGAGATTAACCAAAGTCACACTCCTCTTTCAAATTCGCTCAAAGATGAAAATGACACTTAAAGGGAGTAATAAATTAGTTTAGAGGCTCATTAATGACAGAAAATGACCCCTAACCCATAGGGTACCAAGTTGGGTGACTAAAACTGACCCCGGTTACCCTCTAGGAGTCCAAAAGACCCTCTAAAACTCACCTTGAAGTTAACCTACGAAATTCTAAGTCAAAGAAATTCTAGACACTTCTAACCCTGGGGTAAGCTTGGGTACTACTCCTAGATAACCTTAGTTAAACCTTGACTTACCTTGGTTTCCCTTTACAAGCCATGTCCATAATTAAATTACAATATTTGCCAAACTTGGCACATTAAATTAAAACATTAGACATGACTTAATAACATGAACATTTACTAATTTAATAACACACATGCAAACCAAGTTTACGAAATAAACACATAACAACAAAGTCCATGTCTCTTAATATAGATAGGACCTTGGTAAGCACAGGTATACACATAGGTTCCAGTACTGGGTCCCTGATTTAGATCCATGGTCAAACTCTTCCTGCACACTCAATGCACACATCAGTAGATCCAACACAACATGATATGAAACATAACACAACGTCAATAATATATGTAAGCATATAAACCACATTGTATTTAGAACTGAAATATCCTAGCATTGGTTTCCTAAACCATTTCCATCATATTACATTTATACATTTAGATCCATATAAGACATCAACCTAAGCTAAAATTAAATTAGAACATAAACATCTCAAAAGTACCCTGATTACAAAATCAGGTGTTGAATATATAACACAGGATTCCACCGATCCCTCAAAAGTACAAAAGGTCTCGCTAATATTCAAAGTATGTCAAAGCATAAACTACTAAAAGCATGAAAACAAAATAGTAAACTATAACAGTCTAGTGTAGGTCTCACATCCACCCCCTCTAGGGATGAACTTCCTCCTGGAGTTCATCGAAGAGGTGAGGGTACTGTGATCTCATCTATGATGTGTCCTCCCAAGAGGCTGTAACCTTGTCATAGAAATCCCACTGGACCCTAACCTGGTCCAGCTCTCTGCCTCGAAGGCCCAAAGTCTGCCGAGCCAAGATACAAATTGGCTCCAATGCCAGTTGTCCATCCAACTCCACCTGAAAAGCATCCCAATCTATCACATGAGACTCATCATATATATACTTCCTTAGAACTGAAACATGAAACACATCATGGATGTGTGACAGGCTAGGTGGAAACACTAAATGGTAAGCAACTGGTCCTATCCTCTCAAGGATCTCAAAAGGTCCAACAAAGCGGAGTGCTAGCTTAGAGCCCTTTCCAAAATGGATTGGACTCTTATGTGGTCGCACTCTCAAGAAGACTCTGTCTCCAACTAGATAGGCTCGATCAATCCTCTTCGCATCTGCATACTTCTTCTGCCTATCTTGAGCTTCCTCAAGTCGCTGCCTAATCAAGGTCACCTGCTGCTCCATATCCCTAACTAGCTCAGGACCAATGGAAACTCTATCCTTGATCCTATCCCAACTGAGTGGGGTCTTGCATGGTCTACCATAAAGAGCCTAGTAGGGAGGCATACCCAAGGAAGTCTGGTGCCCGTTGTTATAGGAAAACTCCACTAGGTGTAGGTATTCTTCCCACTGGGTCTGATGGTCCATGACATACATGCAAAGCATGTCTTCTAACACTTGATTTACCCTTTTGGTCTGTCCATCTGTCTCAGGATGATAAGCTATACTGAAGTTGAGTCTAGTGCCCATAGCTACCTGAAGTCCTCTCTAAAAGGATGAAGTGAAGAGAGAATCTCTATCTAAAATGATCTTACAAGGTATGCCATGAAGTCTGACTATATCTCGCAAGAACACTTGTGCCACTGCTGGTGCGGTAAAGGTAGTATGCACGGGTGAGAAGTGAGCCACCTTAGTCAACTTGTTTACTGTCACCATGATGGCATCATGACGATGAGAAGACATAGGAAGACCTACTATGAAATCCATAGATATGGTGTCCCATTTCCACACTGGCACCTCATGAGGTTGAAGAAGACCACCTGGATGACAGTGTTCCGCCTTCACCCTCTGGCATTCTAGGCATCTAGCTATCATCTTTGCAATCTGCAACCTCATGCCTGGCCAATGATAAAGTTTCCTCAAGTCAGCATGCATCTTCTTTACCCCGGGATGTGCTATATAAGGGGCCCTATGAGCTTCAAGCATCACAAATTCACGCAACCCACCGGAAGAAGGTATATAGATACATCCTCTATGACGCAATTGTCCATCGGACTCCAAGGCATACTCTAAAAAATTCCCCTCAAGGGGTCTCTGAGATCGAATCAACTCACAAATCTCTATGTACATCTCATCCTCTTGTAAGTGATGAAGGATACGATCTCTCAAATCCATGCCAGTAGACATAGAAGAAAGCTCATGTCGTCTCCTACTCAAGGCATTTGTGACCACGTTCTCTTTCCCTTTGATGTAATGGACATCAAAATCATATTCACATAAGAACTCCATCCATCTCCTCTGCCTAGCATTAAGGTTCAGCTGAGTGAAGATGTAGTGAAGACTCTGATGATTTGAATGAAGTTCGAACCAATGTCCTAAGAGAAAATGTCACCATCTGACTAAAGCATGCACCACTGCTGCGAGCTCAAGGTCATGGGTAGGGTAGTTGAGCTCGTGAGTCTTTAGTTTCCTAGACTCATAGGCTATAGCTCACCCACCTTGCATAAGAACCACTCCTAAACCATCCAAGGAAGCGTCTATGTATACCATAAAGTCTGTTGAAGGTTCTGGTATAGCTAAAATGGGTGCACTGGTGAGTGCTCTCTTGAGTTCCTGAAAATCTTTATCACACTTTTCAGTCCACTCAAACTTCTTTCCCTTTTGCTGAAGAGAGGTAATGGGGTGTGCTACCCAAGAGAACCCATTGACAAACCGTCTGTAGTAACCAGCTAAACCCATGAAACTCCTAACTTCAGTCATAGTGGTAGGTGCTGGCCAATCCATGATGGCATCAATTTTTTATGGGTCTACTGAGATTCCATCACCTAAAATAACATGGCCAAGGTACTTGACCTCTGATCTAAAGAAGGTGCACTTTGACAAGCTACCATACAACTGATTGTCTCTAAGACACTGCAAAACTTGCCTCAAGTGTTCCTCGTGCTCTTTCTCATTCTTGGAATATATCAAGATGTCATCGAGAAACACAACTACAAACTTGTCAATGAAGGTTCAAAATACTCCGTTCATAAGACTCATGAACACAGCTAGAGCATTCGTAAGACCGAATGGAACCACAGTAAATTCATAGTGGCCATATCTAGTGTGGAATGCGGTCTTGTGAATATCATTATGCACGATCCTCAACTGATGGTAACCCGATTTAAGGTATATCTTAGAGAAGACTCGGGCACCTTGCAACTGATCGAACAAGTCATCGATCCTAGGAAGTGGATACCGATTCTTGATGGTCACCTTGTTCAACTATCGGTAATCCATGCACAACCTAAGAGAGCCATCTTTCTTCTTCATGAAGATAACTGGTGCACCCCAAGGAGAAACACTAGGATGAATGTGTCCTTTCTCAAACAGTTCCTCAAGCTGTATCTTGAGCTCATCAAGCTCATTAGTGGTCATCCTATAAGGTGCTCTGGAAACCAGCTCAGCTCCTAGTATGAGGTCAATGTGAAAGTCTACTTCCCTACGAGGAGGCATACCAGGTAGCTCTGACAGAAACACGTTTGAAAAATCTTGAAGAATGGGGAAGTCATCAAGAGAAGTTTCCTTCTCTGTCTCTTCTTCCCTATTGCTGATCGTGATGGCATACAACTGGCATCCCTTTTGCATGCACCACTTAAGCTGCATAGCGGATATCACATGGAGGGATACAGGTTTACAAACCCCAATAATAACTGTATCTGTACCATCATCATCCAAACATTTGATCCTCTTCTTACGACAATCTAGCTTGGCCTTATGGGCACTTAGCCAATCCATGCCAAGGACTAGACCGTAAGATCCAAGGGGAGTAACTCTGAGATTAGCTATGGTGGTCATCCTACCAATCTAGATTGGGCAATCGCTAACCATTGAGGTTACGAAAACTCTAGCTCCTGAAGCTAACTCTACTTCCCAACTAACCTCCTATCTAGCTGCCACTAGCCTACATCGTTCCACAACTGATGGAGAAATAAATGAGTCAATGGCTCCTGTATCAAAAAGAATAGTAACATCACTACCTATGATCTTACCTGAGGCCTCAATAACGGTAGTCTGGTGCTCTACCTGATGATTGTCGACTGCTGCAAAAACCATGTGGGATTTCCCCCTGTCTCCCACTGTGGGTTCTAAAACTGTCATATGATGACTACCACCCTGTGGGCACTCTCTAGCTAAGTGCCCCATGGCACCACATGTGTAACATGGCCCCTGTGACTGAACCTGAACGCTAGGAGGCCTAGAATACTGGGATCCTACAGCCCTAGATGAATTGCTATAACCTCCCTTAGAGGAATACTGAGTCCATGCTAGAGGGGTAAAAGGTGCTTGAGATCTTTGGTCCTTCTTAGGACCCTGAGACTACCATTGTTTGGACTTAGAGCCCTGTTGAGCCTGAGGTGCCCTTTGTTGCTAGTTATGTTGTGACTATTGTGGTTGTTGTTGTTGTTGTTGTTGCTGCTACTGTGGGGCCCTATATGTCCCAGAAGAGTTCCTCTGATTCTCCTTCCATGAGTTCTTCTGATATCCCAAACCCTGAGAAGAGGAATTATTGTTCTGCGAACCATCCCTATAGTTTGGTGGGCCCTAGACTATCTCTTCGGCCACTAAGGCCCTGTCTAATGTGAACCTCAAGTTCCCTGGAGGTACCATGTGTACCCTATCTAAAATTGCAGGATTTAATCCCTTGATGAACCTGTTCACCTATAGCTTCTCGTCTCCCATGTATTCAACATAGGGTAGGAGATCGAGAAACTTGCCCTCATACTAGGCTACAGAAAGACCCCGTTGTCGTAGGTCATGGAACTCGTCTATATGGTGCTGTCTGAATCGCTTAGAAATATACCGCTCTTTGAAGAGCTTGAGGAAAGCTCCCCAAGAGAGGGTATTGATGACAATGAGACCCTTGGTCTCCTCATGCCTCCACCAAGTGGAGGCCCCATCTCTGAGCAAAAGGATAGCGAACCGTGCCTTAAGGTTATTGCCATAGTTCCGTAACCCAAAGCACCTCTCTAGGCTCAAAAGCCAGGCCTCAGCTCCTGCCCCATCTGCTTCTCTTGTGAAGGGAGGTGGTTTAAGCCTCATCAATTTTGTAATCTGATTCCCGATATCGGGGGTGCCCTATTGAGCCTCTGTGCACCACCCCTAGGAACACCACCTAGTACTGTGATGGACTCATCCTCCTGATCTATCTGATTTCTCCCTGCTCTAGGAGGTGGGCTCGTACTCCTCTCTCTCCTAATTAATAGGTGGCATGCGGTCAAGTATGAGCCTGGCCAAGTTCTGAAAGGCCAAAAAAAGCACTGCATTAGGATCAGGAGGGGGTTCAGGAGGTGGGCTCTGATCCCTCTTATGATCCTCTACCTCGGGTTGTACCTCCATGTGTGCTGTGGGAATACGTCATCGACCATGCCCTTACTGACGGGATTGACGAGTGACAGGTGGAATCCTACACAAGCAAGACAATTTTAGTGATAACGTAGTGGGTTAGGTTCCCAATGTTACTAACATGGCTCTGATACCAAAATGTCGTGCCCAAAAGTTGGGCAAAAACACACGAACAAAAATTTTAAATAACGCATGAAAATGGGATACTAAAACTACACAAGGGTAACACATACATGCAAAATGGTGCAAAAGGATAAATGGAACCAAAAAAGGTCTCAAGGAGAGGAATAGCTTTCACAGCTATCCTAAAGGATGTCTAAGCTCCAAACTGGAACTTCACAGAAACTGAGAAAGTTGACCAAAAGTCAACTAGAGTTGACCCAAAGTCTACTATACACTAAAAAGGTGAATGGTACAACTAGGGTTCGCTTAAACCCAAAGGAAGAGTCGTACATGCAAATCAAGATGATTTGACTAAAAGTCAACTAGGGTTGACCCAAAGTCAAACACCCTTGAAATACGTGAAGGAGGGTCACTAGGGCCTACTAAGCATTGTGGAAGTCCAGGGTGCACAAAATGAGATAGTCGACCAAAAAGTCAACTCATATTGACCAAAAAGTTAACTATCTCCAAAAGGCATGAAATTGGAATATAAGGTTCCAGAGAGTACATGGATCACCTGACACGAAAATTAAATCAAATGGCCAAGGTTTGACCATGGTTGACCAAAAGTCAACCATACTCAAGGCTGGTCAAAGGTAGCGAATAATACACTAATAGAAGTATATTGCGAAGATAAGGGATTGTTAGGACCCCCTTATCGATAAAATGTTAACTGGGGTTTGAAATAAATCTACTACTAAGCATTGCTTAAAGAGTAATTTAAAATAACCAAATCCCCCTTAATAATCTAATTTCCGTACCATTAAGAGAAAACTAATAAACTAATGGTATCTAACTAATTAAATATTTTTAACTTTTAAATTTAAATTTCCCTTATGCAAAAGTCTAAAAAAAAAAAAAAAACTATACTTTAATCAATCTTAAATTATTATATTGTAACTACATTCCATATAAGAATTAATAAATTAAATCTATTCTATGAAATAATTAAGTCAATATATATAATTTAAAATTTTGTATATTATTCTAAAAATAAAATTACATTGAAACTTTATTATAAAAATCTAATTTAATAGAAGTATTATTAAAAAATAAAATAACATCTAAACTATAAATGACAAATCTGAAAAAGGAAATCTAATCTAAAATTAAAATCAAATCTAAGATTTAATATAATCATTTTCTAACCTATTATAACAAAACCAAAACTATAACATAAAAATAATATCCCGCAGAGGGGAAGGCGGCGTAATCCAGCGAGCGGGGAGGGGTTAGCAGCCAAGCGGCGGAGGGAGTGTTGGGACCGGGCGGCGCTAAGCGGCCGCACCGTGGAGGAGGAGAAGTGCGATGGGAGCGGGGTTGGCGCGGCACAATACGGCGGCCGACGGGGGTGGTCAGCCCTCCCAGACCCTCTCTTTACACACAGGGCAGCGAGGGTAGGGCTCGGCCCTCCCTGCCGAGCCACCCACTAGCATAGGTCGTGGGTTGGGTAGGGCTTCGGCCCTCCCACCCAAAACATCTGAAAATTTATTATTTTTTTATATATCCAAATTTTGATTCCTCCTTCGGCGGTAAAAAACATTTTAAATCCCCTCTCTCTTTTTTTTTAAAGGTAGGTAAAAACAAATATATATGTATACTTACATATATATATATGATCTTACATATATATATAAGTATATATCTATTGTTTTTAAAAAAAAACAATATGCAAATAAAATATTATTTGCTGGTGAACTTTTTGGGACTGTATCTCCCAAAACAGGGAGTACGTCACATAGCCAAAATTTAATTTTTATTTTACCATTGCATCATATAATTCCTTCTCCACGTTTCGGTGGAAAGAAATATGGATTTTAACTAAAAAAAAAAATTTGTCTATTAAAATTTTCTGCATGTTAAATTTCTTTAGAAGAGAAAATACATAAAAAAAAAAAATAGGAAATACATTTATCCCTCAAGAACAAAATTTATCTTAAATGAAATTAATCCCCAATTGCATATCTATCTATATTCCAAGGGAGGGATTATGAACCTTACCAATAAACCACATAATTATGACAATATAGATTTAAACTATCAAACAAAAATAGAGCAAAGAGTCTATCTGATAAAATTTTCTAACAATGATAAGTTTTCATATAACATTACAAATCTTTAAACAAACTTTACAATAGTGAGAATTTTAAACAATATGGGTTACAATCTAGTTTCATATTTTGACTTTACAAACTTATGATACGGTGATAGATCATAAATCAATGGAGCTTTCTCTTTCCCATGTTATTCATCTTCTTCATAAAGTATTATTCAACTTTGTTATGCCATCAAGAACCTGATACACGTTGAGGTTGACCATGGAGGCTCACCTCCCAACCTAGGCCTTTACAAGGCCACCCCCGATCTCGGGGATCTAAACTGGAACGGGTCACAAACAGATACATCCAACAAACAGGAAAAGAAGAGAGACTCAAATACAAGAAAACCTTCCCAACATTGGATTGAACAAAAGAAAGTATCTCTAAGAGACATTCCAGAAACAGGGGTAGTGGTAGACTTCACTGAAGGAGAAAGCCAAGATCACAAATAATATACACAAGCCTCACATGGACTTGGTAAGGACCATCTTTACAAGATGCTATCCTGAATGACCTCCTTATACCTCCTAAATGCCCTTAGGCCCATCTTGGCTTCATGGGTATCATGTTACCCCAATTTTATCCCTCTACACATGGGAGACTCTACACTTAACAGGAATTATTTCCACTATCTCTTCAAGGCTACTCTTCCCTCCCAAGGGTGAGTATACCTTGAAAACCCATTCAAAATAAAGCACAAAGTAAACACATTGAGAAACAAATAAAGAAATTTCCAACAAAAAAATATAAGCTTCAAGAAAACCATAGACTCCATTAATGGAGTCCTTGAGCTCAAGAACATACATAACATAAACAATAACTTGAAAAGAATTCCAACCTTGATCCAAGCTATGGTGTAAAGTGGAAAGGTGTTGAGCTATCCTTCCTAAGCTTCTTTCTCCAAAGGCTCCTTCAAACTGGATTCTATCTCTAAGGGTAGAGAGTGGGTGAACACTCAACTCATCCTAAAATCTCCCCTAAATAGGCAAACCTCCAACATCAGCAAAGCTTAACCCAAGGGTGAGGTAACTCTAACCAATCCTTAACCAAACCACTTCCTAACCCTACAAGGGTAAAGTCAAATGAAACATGGGTAGAAGAGAGAGTGAGGTTAACCAAAGTCACACTCCTCTTTCAAATTCGCTCAAAGATGAAAATGACACTTAAAGGGAGTAATAAATGATTTTAGAGGCTCATTAATGAAATAAAATGACCCCTAACCCATAGGGTACCAAGTTGGGTGACTAAAACTGACCCCGGTTACCCTCTAGAAGTCCAAAAGACCCTCTAAAACTCACCCTGAAGTTAACCTACGAAATTCTAAGTCAAAGAAATTTTAGAAACTTCTAACCCTTGGGTAAGCTTGGGTACTACTCCTAGATAACTTTAGTTAACCCTTGAATTACCTTGGTTTCCCTTTACTAGCCATGTCCATAATTAAATTAAAACATTTTCCAAACTTGGCACATTAAATTAAAACATTAGACATGACTTAATAACATGAACATTTACTAAGTTAATAACACACATGCAAACCACGTTTACGAAATAAATACATAACAACAAGGTCCATGTCTCTTAATATAGATAGGACCTTGGTAAGCATAGGTATACACATAGGTTCCAGTACTGGGTCCCCGATTTAGATCCATGGTCAAACTCTTCTTGCACACTCAATGCACACATCAGTAGATCCAACACAACATGATATGAAACATAACATAATGTCAATAATATATGTAAGCATATAAACCACATTGCATTTAGAACTGAAATATCCTAGCATCGGTTTCCTAAACCATTTCCATCATATTACATATATACATTTAGATCCATATAAGACATCAACCTAAGCTGAAATTAAATCAGAACATAAACATCTCAAAAGTACCCTGATTACAAAATCAGGTGCTGAATATATAACAGAGGATTCCACCGATCCCTCAAAAGTACAAAAGGTCTCTTTGATAGTCAAAGTATTTCAAAGCATGAAAACAAAATAGAAAACTATAACAGTCTAGTGTAGGTCTCACAGTTTTGATAGTCTTATTGTCCTGTATAGAGAAGTTTTGATTAAAAATGGCTCCTTCTTGATCTCCCCCAGTTGAATCTTTATGGCCACTTGGAATCAAGAAGAAGACTGTAAATAATTTGTAAATATGTGTGTTTAGGTTCATTTTGAGCATGGTTGCTATTTTTACAAGCAAGCCCTAGGCGGGTCTAGAGCTATCAAGCTAGGAGTTTGCTAAGTTGCAGAGGCTCAAAGATGGTGTTAGTGGATTGGTTTGTGCCAATATTTGATTGAGAAATGTAGAGGACTGTGTGTGAGAAATTACACCTTCATGAAATTATGATCAATAACAAAAATTCTATGGAAATAAAATACAATTTTAATCTAAGAATTGCAATTAAATCCCTGACATCTCATGATTCCCTATCTAAGATTTGTTAAGAGAGCTCTCAACCTTAATCTCTCTCAAGGAAAATCCTAGAATGATAAAAATTGATATGAAATTCTTAATCTAGCTCAAATGCTCAAAGATGTGTGTTTTCAACTCAAATGCTCATGATTCATGCTCTCAAATCAACAATTACTTCTCAAAAATGTTCAAAATTGCTATGCAAATGCTCACTATGCTCTCAAATGCTCTCAAATTGCCTATAATAAGGATGCTTTGCATTTGAATTTCTAGGATATCAAATACATAGAAAATGGATTCTATTTATAGAAAATTTCCAAGGGTAGGGGGTAGAGTGAATTAACCATGGGTTAATGTTTGGTTGAGTTTGATCCCTCAAATGGTTTCAAATGGGGGACCATTTAAATGGTTTTCCTTAAAGGGTGGGACAAGAAGACAAAATCCTCAACTCTCATTGGTTGATCAATTTGAGTTGAAAGAAATTAAGAATTATTTAATTCAATCATTTAATTCATTTAGCCATGTAAGGGTGAATGGGTTGGATTTGATTTTTTATTTAAAAACTATACAATTAATTGATCAAAATCTATTATATAATTTTGATTGATTCCTTTTAGGCTTGAATTTGATTATTTGATTTCATTATTATTTAATCCTTTGATCTTAATTGATTTTTTCCAATTTGCTTGATAAATGTCCATTTACTTTCATTTTAATCTATTTTAAAGTATTTTGATGAGATTTAGGGCAATTGGCAGAGATTTTTAAATTTTGATGATTAAGATACACCTGGTCAATTTTAGGTGTCTACAAATGCCCCTTTTTGTAGTGATGTACAAAGCGCATTGATTCAAAGAAAACTTGATGTCCTAATCATTGATTTGATTGATTGATGCAACATCCGATATTGATGATTTGATGAAAAACCTAATGTCAAACCCTGATATGAAACCGATGTGAAACCCTGATATGAAACTAATGTGAAACCCTGATATGAAACCCTAAGATGAAACTAATGTGAAACCCTGATATGAAACCCTTATTGATAAAGTTTGAATTTTTAATGCCCTAGATTTGATACAAGATATGATGCATAATCTTGATATGATGATGCCCTCTCAGAAATGAAATCATTTTGATGTTTATATGTAAAATATTTGATGAAACTGATGAAGAATAGATCCAAGATGTTTTCATTTCTAAAAAACATTGATGATGATCTTGGAAATTTAACATGCCCCAGTGTGAAGAGAATTTGATGATAAAAGCTATGAATGAGAAAATGTTGTTGATGTTTGAGATAAGTTGATGATGTTCAAATATCACTTGATGTGAGTCAGACTCACTTGGTTGATGTTGTATTGATGTCAATCCGATAGGTTAGGTTGATGGATTGATTGGATAAACTTATAATTTTCTCTCAAGATCTAGAGAGATGAATAAATGGATTGATTTTCCTTCCTCAAGATCTAGAGTTAAGAAATTTGATGCGCCCAAAATGAGCAAATGTATGATAGGATAAATGATTGACTTGAAATGATCAATTGGATGATACGACTAATTGATATGTGATTGGATTGGACTTGATGGGTGTTAGCCCCATATAGACCGAAATTTAAAAATTCAGAATTGGGGTCTCCTCCATGCCAATTATTTCTCAAATGAACATTGTATCTATTAAGCATGAGTATTGAACCACGTTGAACCAATTTGAATCTTGGTTCAAAGTAGTTCAAAGAGGTTCAAAGGTTTCAAAATGGTTCAAGTTGCTTCTTATGGTTCAAATACAGCCAAGTTCAGTACAAGAATTCAGAGTTCAAGTTACAAGGCAAGGTTTATAATTTCACAGGAACAAGCTTGGGAGATCTAAGGTGCAGTTTTGAAGGCTTTGACCCATCATAATAGAGACATAATCCCTTGGTTTGATTTTTTCAGTTCATGGTTATGATTTCAAATCTAGAATTCATGAATTCAAATAACAAGATTGACTAATAAAGCTTGTCAAGTTCAGAAAGATGCTGGAAATTCATTGCATGTTGCCATGAAACATTCCAAGATAATAAATACTCACTCTTATATTGTATATTATGGGTATCAAAATGAAGCTCAGCATTATCATTTGAATCTTTATTGTGTGTGACATCAAATCTTGGTGTGAGCCATAATGACTGTGGAGAGGAAAAGATCAAACAAATTCTCTAACCACAGATTTGCAGATAGCAGAAAATCAGTCATGTTGCAGGGTCAATAACTTTTAACTCAACCGTTGGATCGGGCTGAGTTTAAGATATGTTTGTGATGCAGGAGCATCCTAGGTGTAAGGGCAATCTTGCATCACCCAAAAATATGTGTTTTTCTATTCAATAAGGGCTATTTTGTACAAAGTTGCTATATTTGGAAACTTACTATTTTTAGTAAGTTGGTCATTTAAACTCAGAATGTTCTAATTTTTCAGGTGAAGGTTCATCTTAGTCATATAAGAATGCCAGTTAAATTTTATTGCCAGATCATCTGTATTGGTGAAGTTATTAAGGATTTACTGTTGAGATTTTAGGGTGCAAAACCTTTGAGCTCAATTTTCAGGACCTTAGAGGCTCCGGATCGAGGTCGAACCCGCAGCTGACTTGCGTTTTGCTAGTCAAAACTATAGATCACGATCTCCCATTTCCGAAAAGTGGTTATAATAGCCAAATGGAGCTACGGTTCAAAATTTATGGCTTCCAGAAGTTGGGCTACCTAATCTTATATTTTGTAAATATTTAAAGCCGACCTTTTTGTAATAAAAGTGAAAAAAAATTAAATGCTAAAGGTAGTCGGCCTTAATGGCTAGATTTTTGGAACCTTCTCGAGCGGTGGAAATTGCCTATATAAAGGAGGCCCGTAGTGTTGTCTAGGGCAGTTCTGGGTGGATCTGAGTAATAATTTGAGGCTTTGTCCTACAGAATATGGTAAGGGGAATGCCCATGTGGCTTTGCATATTGTAATTCTGAAAGTTTGTAATTCCACATTTGTGGAGATAATAAGAAGCCCATTTTCTGTTCTTGCAAATTGT
>MU225254.1:258214-271762 GCA_018584345.1 Thuja plicata | reverse complement strand
CCAAATAACAAGATTGACTAATAAAGCTTGTCAAGTTCAGAAAGATGCTGGAGATTCATTGCATGTTGCCATGAAACATTCCAAGATAATAAATACTCACTCTTATATTGTATATCATGGGTATCAAAATGAAGCTCAGCATTATCATTTGGATCTTTATTGTGTGTGACATCAAATCTTGGTGGGAGCCATAATGACTGTGGAGAGGAAAAGATCAAACAAATTCTCTAACCATGGATTTGCAGATGGTAGAAAATCAGTCATGTTGCAGGGTAAATAACTTTTAACTCAACCGTTGGATCGGGCTGAGTTTCAGATATGTTTGAGATAAGATAAATTTCTAAATCCTCACTGGAGTGATTTTGAAAATTTGATCTGGTTTGCGATATATAGATGTCTGAGTGCACCTCTATCAAACTACCAGTAAATATTTTATGTCCGCCCAGTAAAAATAGTATTTTCCTTTTGGGTTGACAAATTTATATGCCACTTGTTTGAATGTCATTTAAATGTGTTAAAATATATCCTTATAAACTTCTAAATTAATAGTTTATAAAGATATAAAGATATAAAGGTGACAATTTTATCAAAAGATGAAAAGAAGAAATATAGATTAACTATAATCATTTCAAGATTCAATTATATAACTGAATAATGATCTCATTGAGCTATATATTGTAAAAGAGTGGGCATAAATAGGGGTTCCAGTTTTCAGATTTTGCTGGGGAGACTTTGAGCTACAGCAAAATAAGAGCTGTGAATGTAGGAGGGAAAAGTTATTCCTCACTGTAGACTTTGTGCTAAGGGGGGGATGAATGAAATTTTATTCTGATTGTAATGCAGGGAAAGAGGGATTTTATATTTAGATAGTGATCAATGTACAGGAAAGGCAGAATCTTTGTTATTTTGTCATGTTTAAAGAAGGGAAATGTCAACACACTAAAACTTTGAGTTTAGATGCTAATTTTTTGATTAATATTCATCTTGGAGTGATATTGGTTTTCTTGAATACATCTCTGTTACATTTGATCATCAGCATGATCATCTTTGGCCTTTGTGCTCTAGTTTTTTCATGTTTTTGGAAAGAACAGTTTCTCTTTCTCTCTTTCTTCTTTTAATAGTGCAGCATTTGGGTAAATGAACTTTGTATCATCTACTGTTTATTTACTTTTAGTTAGTTATATTCTTCACATCTACCTCGTGTTTACGAATAGATGTTTGTAAACCTTTATTTCTTTTGGGTTAAAAGCATTATCATTTACAGTTTAATTGATTCATTGTAAATCCTACATGGGGAGCTGTACCCAGATAATTCAGAGGGCACTTATGCTTTTCAATAGCAAAGTGACCCAGCTGTTTTGTTGCAATTTGTCTTTTAGCCTTGGGTGTTTAGGAGTCATTTTGTGCAGGTGTTTTGAGAAGACAAATCTATTTACCAACAATGGGAAGATTAATGGTGGGAGGCTGATAGATAGGGGCATTTGAGATGAATTAGGTGTAGATATAGGTACAAAGAATAAACAAAGTTAGGCTGCCCCTAGTTGATCAGATGATGAAGTTGCCCCTAGGTTAGCAGATGCATAGTGATGATATCCTTGATGTAGCATGTGATCAATTTGATGGATCAAATATTTGAGGACATTGATTAGGACTTTGATGATGTAATCATGATTAACTTCCACCCCCTTGATTAAGGAAAAATACCATAAACATGCTATTAATCTATCATGAAAATGTAATTCAATGCAACTAATTGTCCTTCAGGTTTGCGAAAGAAATGCAAACAAAGATATATTCCCATCATTGAGCATTGTGGAACTAGGAGTCGATACAATCCTTGCTGGTGCCACTACGACCATAAGAATATGAATATGACTTTCATCTTAGTTGGTAACCTCTTTTAGGAAACTAGTACAACCCTCACTAGTTGAATGACCAACTATGGAAGTATGAATATCAGTTTCATTAGATTCAATGTTGCAAGTGGATTTTGGTATTAAGATATTGAAGATCTAAATAGCCAAGTTATCCTTTTGTGCAAACAAACAAAGGTAAACCCTTCTTCCTATATGAATGTCCTCAATAGTTCTTTGATGACCATATCCTTAGATGAATTCACACAAGTTAAAGGATATTCCTAAAAATAGTCACACAGAAGTTAAGAAAACATCATGTCTCCATCATCACCAATCTAGTTGAAACATCATCGATTAGCTAAAAAGACATGATTCAAAAAAGTCAATGAAAATTTGATAAAAAATTCCAAGTGTATCGCAATGTATCAAGTTTTTCAAAAAGAATTTCAAACCTTCTGATCATTTAGGGTGATGTCAATTTTTAATCCTAATAAAATAAGGTCAGTGAAGCTCAAGGATCAAGTTATACAATCAAACTATTTAGGTTGAACAATGATATCCATTAAAGGTTCCAAAATATCTCTCCTCTAATCTAAAAATTTGCTTCTGTTGTGTAACCAAGATGTAGCACTTTTTAATCCATTTTGGTACCAAAACCAATGATTTTCCCCCAAGTAAAAATGAGACCAATGTCAAACTTAAGGCAATATGAAACCTAGAACAGAACAATGCAGTTGAAAAGCTTTATTGAAGATTTTTGGATTTTGAATTTTTAAATGCTTTTTGGATTTTTAGAGATTTTTTAATTTTTTTTAATTTTTTAGAGAGTTTTGAGTTTTAGATTTTTTAGAATTTTTAGAGTTTTAGAATTTACCATCTCTAAAACAAGATCACATTGGTTTGACCCCAATGTCTAGCAAGGTATAGGACATGAAGGATGGATTTCCAAGCTGATGGATTAGAAATGGAAAGGTCATTGATGGATAAAACATGTGAATGTGACCCGTAAGACCATCCCCTCAAGATTACCCAAGCTAAGGAAGAAGGATATAGCAATGCAAAATATGTTTTTGGATAAGAAATGGAAGCCATGATACAGTGCTAGATATCATATAGGATAATGACCTGATGTCATGAAAGTGAGTGGTCCAAAAGAGTGGACATGTCAAGAGGTTTTTTTTTTTTTTGATAACAAATTTTTTACTTTACGTCCATCATTTCGATCAAGACCAATGGATCAATTTGGGGTAAGATGTGGCTAAGATAGAATGATCATGATAAAGGGTAATGGAGGCTATGAGGGGATGATTTTGGGAATATGGAAAGACTTCTTAGGAATAATGAAGATGGATTAGGGAGAAGTGAGATCATGATAGGGTAGCATGGATGCAAAAATTAAGTAAGATGGTGGAAAGGATAATGGTGTCAAGATACTTGATGCTCATGGATATGTTCAACCTTGTCAAGACCAAAGGTAAAAGATGGAATATGGATGCAAGTGAGGTGAATGGTAGAATATGGAAGATGGAGCATAGCATGGATGAAACTTGCCCCCAAGTGTAGAGTGCAAGAGGAAGGGATTATGCATGCCACCTATTTTCTAGGTTTTCATCATGGTACTTTTCCAAGGTGCCACAAGAAGTGGTTTTCACCATAGGATGGATTGATTTCTCTTTACTTTTATTTTTTTTTAAATTTTCTTTCTTTTTTTTTGTATTTTTCAAAAAATTTCCAACATCTGGATCTTTGGACAATGCTCTTTAAAAAGATATGCTATAATAAACCATGGCGATGGCTAGGATGTGCAAAGATATTGATAAGGTGATGACAAAGGATAGATATGGAAGATAATGGTAGATGGTGGTGAACATTTTCTGCCATAGATTGCATAAGAGGGATGAAAAGATGGAAAGTAGGTGTTGGATAATGAATATGAGGATAAGAAGAAAATATGTTGGGGATGGAAATGGCTACAAGATGAACTTTGACACACACTTTGAAGGGTGGTGGAATGATGGAGGAAAAATGAATGAAGGATGTGAGGATGTAGCTAATATAGTGGATTTTGGGACGTAGGAACCCAAAGTAGACTTGGAAAGTGGAAAATGTTTGGAAGGAGATGGAATGGAAGCCTTTGGAAGGTTGAATGTCAACTTTGATTTTTCTTTTGTGTGCAAGTCTTTCAAAAGTGACTTTGAAATCCACAGTCTTTGATTTTTCTTTCTTTTGTGATGCCTTTGAACGTATTTCTTCTATGAGGGATTTTGGGTCCCATATTCTCTTTGATTTTTCTTTTTTATTGGTGGACCTTTGTGGTCTCTTGGATATTTCTTTTTTCCTTTCATTCACATATCGATTAGATGGGACATGGTGATTTCTATACACATGGCTTCTTGGATTTCTAATTTTTATGTTGCACATCCAAATTGCTTCCAAAAGACTTGGGAATTGTGGGTGAATAGGAAGAATATGGAGGGTTCATATGGATTGGTGTTTGAACATTCTTCAAGTATGTGTACCTTTGTTGATCTTGATACATGGTAGGGTAAGTGGATGGTGAATTATAAATGGTAGGCATGGTTGATGGATGGATATGCTAACCTAATATAGATGGAATGGATGAATAATTTAGCTTTGGGACATAGGAACCCAAAATGGGTTTGGAGGATGGTGAAGGCATATGGTTGCATTTGAATAGAGGGAGATAAGGTGTGAAAGGGATATCAATATCTTTGGAGTGATTTATATTGCCAAGGCTCTCATTTTCAAGATTTATTTTTTTACCAATAGGCTCATGAGTAGCTTTCATAGGAGAAAATTTGATAGGATCAAATGAATCTTGAAGGGGTTCATTATCATGCAAGGAATTTGGAAGAATGATAGTTTCTTGAGGTGAATATGGAGGAATATGACAAGGAGTTGATGGGATACTTCAATCTTGACAAGGATCTTCAAATGGGGTAGAGAGGATGATTTTCTCTTGATTTTCAATATGTTCATTGGAAATAATGGAAGGGATATCTTGATCTTGCTTGGGAATTGGACTAGGTATAGAGCTTGGAAGGACACTTTTCTAATGAAATGGGAGGATATCAGGGTGGAAGACATGAAAGGGTGAAAGGGGATCATCACAAGCTTCTATGGATATGGGACCTTCATCAAATATGGGATGGGATTGTATAACATATTGATCTTGATCTTTATTGATACTTATTTCTTTGCTGTTTGGATTATCCTCTTGACATGGAGCCACTTCTAAGGAAAAGGCATATGCTTGAATATGTGTGGGGAATGTTTGGAAGATTGATGGAGAATCCTTTTGAATAGGCATTGAAGCACACGGGAGCTTAGGGTATATCATCTTTGAAGCATGGAAACAATTTGCAAAAAGATGTAAGCTAGCTTGGGTTTGTTTTAGAGGTAGCCCTTGAGGGTAGACATAGTCAGTGGGAAAAATATCATCATTAGGTTCACTCTTTGATGGAGGAATTTTGGATAGTTGTCAAGCTTTGTGAGATGGATGAAGGATGAAAGGAGTAAAGGCCATTGGAGAAACCTTGCTAGATAGGGTTTTGTGCATTAGATCTTTCTTCAATGGTGTACCTTGCTCTTCATTCTTTTTATTATCTTGATCACAAATAGGGTGGTCATGACATTTCTATTGATCCAAGATAGGTTTGTCACTCTCAAATTCCTCTTTGTTTGGAGAAGATGAAGATACGGATGGCCCATCATCATAAAGGAAAGGAAAAATTGATCTTAATGATGTATTGTTAGATGATGTATCCTTTTGTTTTTCCTCATCCTTCCTTAAGATTGATATGTAATCATTATGAGGAAGGGCAGCTCCTAATTGAGCAAAATATTCTTCTTTATCCCTCTTCAAAATTATGTGCATAGTTTCCATAAACCTAGGATCTTGGGATGACTCCAATATTTAATCATTAGTTACTTCATCGTATAGAGTCCCATGGAGATTTTGATTTTAATTTTGACAATTATTCTCCACCATAGGATCGATTTGTTTCTCAAATAGATTCATCATTATAAATTTTTGAAGTAATATGATCTATTTTTTGCACTAGATAGAAATAACTTTGAAAAGGGTATCCAAATATGATTTGAAAAACTTTCCAAACCCTTGGGAAATACCCCCTGTTTGCCCTTCTTTATTTCTGGGTGGTACTTGCTTGTGTTTAGGTAGCCTTTAAATGTTGGTAGGTGGTTACTGGAATTGCTATATGTGGCACTTTGTAGTTTGTAGGTGGCACAAAATTGTTTATAGGCCGCATAGAATTGTTTGTAGGTGGCCCAAAAAAAAATTTTAGGTTGCTCTTTGCTGATCAAAGCTGAAATTTTCAATTTTTTTGAATTTTAAAAGTTTAATGGTTTTGATCAGAATTGTTAAAGAAGATTCTTGCATGAAAATGAAGTACAAACTCAACACACACATCAAATTTGCACCATATCCCTAAAACAACACTAAAAGTGTATGTTCTCAGATGTTTTTACAAGTATAAGACAAGAAATTATTCCAAGCAATCTACCTAGAGTCAAATTTGGCTTTTAACAATGGCTCTAGAAGGTAGGCTTACTATTTTAACCAGTTTTAATCACACCTCTGCTCTAAATCTTGTCAAGTTCCTTTACCCCCTTGCGGGCTTCCCACAGGCACAAAAGTATGATTTTGCACAATCCCGAAGGACTACTCGAGGAAGTGAGGATGACTTGCACAAGACTTAGTCACTTTCTGATTAAGGTAAAGTGCATTTATTTATAGTGGGTTGGATGATATCTCAGCAAAATTGATTGTCTCCCACTTTGGGTCGTTCCCTCTCACCGCCTTCGTAAAGGAATTCTCTGGAGGCAAGCCCTTTAAATCTTTATTTTAATCTAGCATGTATATGGAAAACAAAAGTTGAACTTAGTCTAACAAGTTTAGGAATTTGATTCACTCAAAGAGTGAAGATCATATCCCTATTGTCTTCCTTTGTTCCAAACACTTCAAGAACTTTTTGGTCTTTTTCAATCCCTTGACAAGGAGGTTCTTAAAATTGAAATGTGTGGTTCAATTTATTATCCCTTTCTTTGTACTAAATTGAATTTGCATGTTTGGCTTTTTGATTCACTTCAAAAAGTGAACAGCATATGCCTAATGCTTGTTCAATTTAGACAATTATAGAAATTTTCCTAATTTTGCTAGATTCAAATAAATTTGCCACAATTTAATCAATGCAAGCTTGATAAGGTAAGTACCTCATTTTTTAAGCTAGCAAAGGCTAGGTGCATTTTTGATTGATTTGTGCTTTTTGTCCTACTCACCTAGTGGCAATCATTCCCTCTCTAGCTCCTCCAACAAGTTAGTCAACACAACCAAGGAAAAATGAAGAAAAACTTGAAATTGAATTGAAAATCACTACTAAGTTATTTGATCCAATTTTGCACAATTTAGTTTTAAAGAACTCAAAAACAAAAAATCAATTCAAAGTGTAAGAAATTTTATTTTATAGGTATTGAGAACTTTAATGTAATGATTATACAAATTTTATTCCACCTCAAAGCTTTCTAAAATATTGGATGCATGAATTTGCTTGGAATGCTTGTTTTGTGCTCTTACCTCTATGCTAGGCCTTGTCACTCTTTTCTCTAGTTTCTGTACTTTTGGATGATTTTTCATCTACATGAATAAAAAATATAGAGAGTTAGAATAGTGAACAAATTAATTAAAACTTAATAAAAAAGAAATAAATTCTACGCGACATTTAACAGCTAATAAATGGCTTTTAACTATTAGAAAGTGAAATTTAAAACTTTAAATGTGGCAATTAAAAGTTAACACGCGGTTCTGAAAAATCCATAGGTGGCTAAAGATAAACCACAGGCAGCACAAAATATGAAAATTACAGTCAAAGATTAATAGAACGTGGCTCTAGAAAGATCACAGGTGGTCTTTTACTGTTAACAGGTGGCCCTTTACAGAAGCAGGTGGCACACTTTATCTCATACGCGACCTAAGAATGAAAGACAAAAATAGAAGAAAAATCCTTAGGTGGCTCTTAAATCTTTGTACACGGCTCTTAAATATTTATATGCGACTCTGAAATCTTTGTACGTGGCTCCTAAATCTTTGTACATGGCTCTTAAAGCTTTGTATTCAGTGTTTCACCTTTTTTCTGCAAAATGAACAAAAAACTGAAGCAAAACACACAAAAATATGATAAAATGATGAAAAATGAGGCCTAAAACCCCATGGTGGGCACCATTTCTGTGTGAGAAATTACACCT
The DNA here is from genome assembly GCA_018584345.1 of Thuja plicata. Classification (NCBI taxonomy): domain Eukaryota; kingdom Viridiplantae; phylum Streptophyta; class Pinopsida; order Cupressales; family Cupressaceae; genus Thuja; species Thuja plicata. The sequence continues at coordinate 263,621 of MU225254.1, read as the reverse complement.
TCACAAAATTAGGATCAATAAAAAACATTCTATGGAAAAAAAATACAATTTTAATCTAAGAATTGCAATTAAATCCATGACATCTCATGGTTCCCTATCTAAGCTTTGTTAAGAGAGCTCTCAAACTTAATCTCTCTCAAGGACAATCCTAGAATGAGAAAAATTGATATGAAATTCTTAATCTAGCTCAAATGTTCAAAGATGTGTGTGTTTTCAACTCAAATGCTCATGATTCATGCTCTCAAATCAACAATTTCTTCTAAAAAGTGCTCAAAAATGCTATACAAATGCTCACTATGCTCTCAAATTGCCTATAATAAGGATGCTTTGCACTTGAATTTTAAGGATATCAAATACATAGAAAATGGCTTGTATTTATAGAAAATTTCCAATGGTAGGGGGTAGAGTGAATTAACCATGGGTTAATGTTTGGTTGAGTTTGATCCCTCAAATGGTTTCAAATGGGGGAACCATTTCAATGGTTGTTCTCAAAGGGTGGGACAAGAAGACAAAATCCTCAACTCTCATTGGTTTATCAATTTGAGTTGAAAGAAATTAACAATTATTTAATTCAATCATTTAATTAATTTAGCCATGTAAGGGTGAATGGGTTGGATATGATTTTTGATTTAAAAACTATACAGTTAATTGATTAAAATCAATTATATAATTTTGATTGATCCCTTTTAGGCTTGAATTTGATTATTTGATTTCATTATTATTTAATCCTTTGATTCTAATTGATTTTGTCCAATTTGCTTGACAAATGTCCATTTACTTTGATTTTAATCCATTTTAATGTATTTTGATGAGATATAGGGCAATTGGCTGAGATTTGTAAATTTTGATGATTAAGATACACCTAGTCAATTTAAGGTGTCTACAAGGAGTGTGTAAAGCCTTTGTTCTCAAGAGGAAGAGAAGAGATGAGTTCACTTGCATGCATTTTGAGCCCTTGGAGATCAGACTGGTCTAGAGACCCTAGAAACCCTTTAAAAAGGGTTTTCTTGGAAACCTATTGTACAGACACTTTGGGAAGCCCAAACCTAGAATATCTACAAGCCTAGGATGAGGTATTAAAGGATACAAAGTTTATTTGGTGGATTTTTAAGGGAATTTTGGAGAAATTCCAAGATTACTAGTTGTGGGAGGCCTAATTGAACAAAAATGCTACCATGCCTAAAATATAGGAGACCAAGAACTCGATGAAGAAACCAATGAAAGATTGGATGAAAGGACACCAAGAGACATTGAAATGAGTACAGGGAAAGTCCAAGAATCTAGTTTTGTGCCAATGAATTATTTGGAGATTAGATTGCATTAGTAGGACTTATGAATGCGCCCTAGCAAGTCTAGAGAGGAGAAGTGGGGTTTTGAGGTTGATAGGTGAGATATTTTGAAGAAGAGGAACTGTAGAGAGTGTCCTCTTATTAGGGGAGAAAACAACCCTAAGAAAGCTAGAATAAACCTTGTGAAGAGTTAAAGAGCTGAATTTTATTGGATCTCCCTATGTGTGTGTGTGTGTGTGTGTGTGTGTGTGTGTGTGTGTGATGCAGGAGCATCCTGGGTGTAAGGGCAATCTTGCATCACCCAAAACTATTTCTGTTTGCTTTTCAATAAGGGCTACCTTGTGTAGAGTTGCTATTTATGGAAACTTGTTATTTTTAGTAAGTTATTCATACGATCTTAGAATGTTTTTATTTCACATGTGGAGGTTCATCTCAGTCCTATTAGCCTACCAGTAAAGTTTCATGGCTAGATCAGGTTTAGTTTTGAAGATATTAAAGATTTTCGGTATTGGCAGTAGGGTACAGAAACTTTGAACTCAGTTTTGAAGGCTTTAGAGGCCCTGGATGAGGTCAAAAATTTGGGTGACAAGCGCTTGCACAAGTGAAGCCTATAGAGCGCTTTGTTGCATTTCTGGATTGGGGTCATAATAGTTAATCGGGTCAACTGGCGATGACTTATGGTCTTCGAAAGTTGGGTCACCTGAAACGGCAGAAAATATTTTTTCTTCAAAATTTTTGTTCGGATTTCAAAAGTTATTTTGAGCTAACTATTATGTAATATATCGTAAAATAAAATAATTCTAAGTTTGGTCAGCCCTATGGGCTAAATTTCTGGAACCTTCTCGGGCGGTGGAAATTGCCTATATAAAGAAGGCCCATAGTGTTGTCTAGGGCAGGTTGGGGGTAGATCTGGGTAATAATTCAAGGCTTTGTCCTACAGAATATTATAAGGGGAAGGTCCATGTGGCTTTGCATATTATAATTCTAAAAGTTTGTAATTCCACATTTGTAGAGATAATAAAAATCCCATTTTCTGTTCTTGCAAATTGTTGTTGCTTCTCTATTTTTGTTATGTGTTTGTGGTATTAAGGGGAGCACCCTTCATCAAGTGGTATCAGAGTAGGAGTTCCTGAGTGTGTAAATAGTTGCTAACTGTGAGGCAGTTTTCACCAAGACCATGGGTTAGGGTTTTTGTGTAAATAGATCGCCGATTGTGAGGCAATTTGCACCAGGACCGTGGTTAGGGTTTCAGTGCACATCGCAAAAATGCCTCCATGAAGGGAATGTGGCAGAAGAACTAGTGTTGTGACACCTGCGGTTAGAGAGCTCCAGAGATAAGTGTGAGCATTGCGAGAAGAGATTCATAGAGGAATGAATCTTAATGTTAGAAACAAAAGTGAGGATGAAGCTGAAGAAGGAAATGATGATCAAGAAGAAGTTGAAGTTTTGAATCTAGAAGAAGAAAGGCTTTTCAGAGCCATTTCAAAAATTGGAAAAAGACCTAAGATTTAGGTTCCTATATTTTCAGGGAATCTTAACCCAGAGGAGTTGATTGACTGGATCAACAAATGTGAAGAATATTTTGAGTATGAACATATTGAGGATCCTGATCGGGTCAAATTGGTGAAGGCCAGACTGAAGGGTCATGTGAAGATCTGGTGGCAAGAGATCCAATTGGAGTGAAATTGAAGAGGAAAGGATAAAATCACAAGATGGTATTGGATGGTGGATAATTTGAAGTGACAGTTCATTCTTGTTGATTATGAGCTTGACCTACTGAAGAAAATGCAAAGTTTGAAGCAAGTAGGAAGATCTGTTCAGGAGTATATAGAGGAGTTCTATCAAATCCTCATCAGAATAGGCCATGCAGAAGCTAATAAGGAGAAATTTTCCCATTACCTTAATGGGTTGAGACCAATCATTCAGAAGCAGTTGAATCTGGTTCGAATGAATAGTATTGAGGAGGCATACCAGTTTTCTTTGAAAGTAGAAGAAAAGCTGAACAAGAAGTTTGAGAGCAGACAAAATGGAAGAAGTCAAGGTGGAAGATCTGGTGGATGGTCATATGGTGGCTGAAATGAAGATCCAAAAAAGAAGGATGAGGCCAGTAGGAGTTAGAATCAGTGAGGAAATGCTTCCAATCATTTCCAAGATTAGAATAATAGAGATCAGAGAGGAAGAGGAAGAGGACAAGGATTTGGAAGAGGAGGATTCCGTGGAACATGTTTTCACTATGGAGAAGAAGGTCATAGGGCATTTGAATGTCCTTAGCACCAAGGAAGAATAGATAAGAGAAATGAAGGATAGGCCAGAGTTGCACATGTAGATGAAGATGCCAGATCATCACATTTTGAAGATGCTGAAAGAGGAGAAACGTTGATTAACAGAAGAGTCCTGCTGAGTGGTGAGAATGAACCTGAACAAAGGAGAAGCCTATTTCACACAAGGTGCAAGTGTGAGGGTAAGTGTTGTGATGTGATTATTGATAGTGGAAGCATTGATAATTTGGTGTCAGAAGAGATGGTGACAAAGTTGAAGCTCAGGAGATAGAAACACCCACGTCCATATCGGATTGATTAGGTATAGGATGACAACAAGGTCATGGTCAATTAACAATGCCTCGTGAAGGTCAAGATTGGCAGATACCATGATGAGGTACTGTGTGATATCATACCTATGGATGTATGTCATATGTTATTGGGTAGACCATGGCAGTTTGACAAATGTGTTGTACATGATGGTTGTGCGAATACCTATTCAATGACAAAGGATGGAGTGTGACATAAGCTAAAGCCATTGAATGACACAAAAGAAAAGGTATATGGTAGTGCAAGAATAACTTTTGTTGATGGAATAAAGTTCCTAAATGGTATGAGGCATGAGCATGTGTCTTTTGCTTTAATTCCAAAAGCTGGTAAGGAGGAAGTAGAAGATGTTCCTATAGAAGTTGCATATTTGTTGAATGAGTTTTAGGATATTGTATTCGATATTGTGCCTGATGGATTACCACCAATCAGGAAGATCAGTCATCAGATGGACTTGATTCCAGGAGTGAGTTTTTCGAATAAGGTAGCACACAGAATGACACCTGCAGAAAGTGAGGAGTTGAATAGACAAGTACATGAGTTGTTGCAGAAAGGATTGATCTATGAGAGTCTGAGTCCCTGTGCTGTACCAGCGGTATTAGCACCAAAGAAGAATGGAGAGTGGAGGATGTGTACAGACTCTAGGGAAATAAACAAGATCACAATCAAGTAAAAGTTTCCATTGTCATGAATGGATGATATTATGGACTGTTTGAGTGGAGCTGTGTATTTCTCAAAGATAGATCTAAAGAGTGGATATCATCAGATTCAGATCAGAGAAGGAGATGAATGTAATACTTCCTTCAAGACAAAGGAAGGATTGTACGAGTGGTTATTTATGCCTTTTGGGCTAACCAATGCACCGAGCACTTTCATGCGACTCATAAACGAGGTTCTAAAAGAATTTCTAGGTAAGTTTGTCATTGTTTACCTAGATGATATTTTGATCTTTAGTAAGACATTGGAGGAGCATATGATGCATATTCGTATGGTATTTGAGAAGCTGAGAGAAGAGAAATCGTCTATAAATTTGAAGAAGTGCAGTTTTGTGAAGAAGGAGTTAGTGTATTTGGGATTTGTAGTTTGAGCAGAAGGTCTAAAAATGGACCTAGAGAAGGTACATGCTATCTTTGAATGGCCTACTCCAAGGAGTGCTACTGAGGTAAGATCTTTTCATGGTCTAGCTAGCTTTTATAGAAAGTTTATTATAAATTTTAGCAGTATTTGTGGACCCTTGACTGAAACAATGAGAGGGGATAGAAAAGAGTTTAAGTTGACTAATGGGGCGGAAAAGAGTTTTCAATTGTTGAAACAAAATGTTACAAAACAACCTATTTTAGCACTCCTAGATTTTAATAAGGTGTTTCAAGTAGATTGTGATGATAGTGGTACTGGAATAGGAGTTTTTATGAGCCAAGAAGGTAAACCTGTTGCTTATTTTAGTGAGAAGTTAAATGATGCCAAGAGAAAGTATTTTATTTATGATCAGGAATTTTATGCTATAGTTCAGGCATTAAAGAAGTGGAGACATTA
>MU225254.1:212930-253350 GCA_018584345.1 Thuja plicata | reverse complement strand
GATAGGCTTGCATAAGTATTTCATAGGAAGGCCTGAACATAAGACTCGACCTATGACCTGCAAACAAACATCCTTCTCTGCAACCAGGTGTAGGAATGAGACAAGACTGCTAGGGGCTGAAGTATACACACAAAACATCTAAATCAGATCAGACACAGTAACACACAGATTTGCAGAAAATGAGAGGAACCAGGAACCCCAATGTCCATTAATTAGCATTCATAAACTTCAATCCAATAAGAGATAATACAAACCAGGAAGCATAGGGATATGAAGAATTATCACAAAGTACTTCCAGAATGTTTGTATGATCAATGAGAGAATTACAAAATGTAAAAGCCAGAGGGTAGAAAGAATGCCTCAGATAACTCCAAGAGAGAACAAATTCTCTTTACAAAATGCCAAAATCTCCGCACTAAGGCTCTCAAAAAACTTTAAATACTCCCATGCACACAGGCAGGAGTCTCAGAAAACCTAACTAGGGTTACAGATTTACCATGTACTCATTGACCCTAGGACAAAATCTAATGAGACCATAAATATGCACCAAGAATGAATCCATCAGATGAGATTTGATTTCCTTCTCTGCACCCATCCCTGTACTGGATCATGCCCGTAGACACGCAACTCAGGTCCATCAGCTCTACCTGCAAGTAACCCTGTCATGAATGCTCACCAGCTGATCATATCCTCAGGCCGAGAAGTGACCCTTGACGGCCGCTGCTCAAACTCTCATCAATGAGCCATCGATCACGACCATGTCCTTTTTCCAACTGCACCTGGAGAGCAATAACTTTTGATTGGACTCTGTATCTCCCTCCACGTCGAAAAAAACTATTCCAGGGATCAACAGACTCTCTGTGCATGGCCCTCCTAAAATTAGACCCTTCTAATCAGTTCTAGAACACGAGCACAGAGGAACCATGGCTGTCGAGTGTTCTCCCCTGTCATCTTGCCGCCAGAAATTCAAATTCAAAGTCCTGTGACCTAGCAACCAACGGCTAGTCTCCTTGTCGCGAGCATCGGTCCTTAACCCTGGTTAAATCTCACGACCTAGCGACAAAGCACTTTTTAACCTCTGTTTAACCCGAGCTCAGATCCAGCGACAAGGCGACCGTGTGAAATCAAAGTCGCGAGGCATTTTACTTAACTCACCATTCTTCTAGTGACCCAGCGCCTAACTGCTACCTCGGACCGTCACGGCTTGTCGCCTGATCGTCGGATGCTATCTCTCTGTCTCGAGACCACGTGACAACACTTAGTCGCCAAGTCGGGGGATCCTATTTCTGAGCCCTTTTGACCTTTCTAGCGACATCCTGACTACCCCAAGGCGCTGAGTCAGGAGTACTTTCACGTAGGGCATTTTCATCACCAGACTTGGCGACCACCGTTGGATCATCTGATCTTTGCATCGAATGGCTGGAACTTAATCGTTTGAAAAATGAGCATACCCTTAAATTATCCAGCGATCCCGCGACTGAGGGTAAAGATACCAAGTCTCGAAGTCACGNCGTAACCCATTTCCTTCATCTGGCGATTACCCGACCAACATCAGCATCCATCCACCATATGACACATGTCACACAGCCATTGGTTAATCCGTTGCGCACTGGGGAAGCTGAGTCATCGTGCTATTCTAGCGACAAGGCGACTGAGTAAATTTACTAACATCAAACAGCTAGTCGCGGGGTCAGGAGTGTTATCTCTTAACTACCATTTTATCACGAGACCACGCGACTGAAAAGAAAGCTTAACTATTTGTCACGGCTGGATCAAGCGATCATGCGACATGAAGTAGATTGCGAAGTTGGAAGACTTATCTTTGACTGTTGAATTCTTCTCACGATCACCCGACTGAAGTGGGTCCCGTTCATTTCAAAGCTTATAATGTGGATCTCGCAATCATGTGACTGAAGAAAGGTAGCCAAGTCAGAAGACACAAGGGGAATATTCCAAAGGGTTACAAGACTACGCGACAAAGGGGAAGCGCAGAGTCGGGAGAAAGGAAAGAATATTCGCCCAAGGCAAAGCGATCAAGCGACTGAGAAATAAAGCACATGCTCTTAGTAACTTAGAAAAAGTAACGATGAAATATAAGAGCCATGGCCTAGGGTTTATTACCTCGCTTAAACATGAAGGCTTAGGGATCCTAGGGTTTTAGTGAGGACATGAAACCTGGAAAACAAGACAGAGGAAGCAAGACAGGGCAAACCAGACCAAATGCTCAGAATGGGAAATTTGGGCAACAATAACTAATCGGTTATTATTTTCATTGCTGGCACATTCATTGGATATAGTTTGACAAATCATTGTACAGAATTATGAACTAGTTAATAAAGATGCATTCCACAACTCACATATTATTGGTAAAATGCATGTTCAAAATAGAACCTTGTTTTTAATATTATACATTTTAATATTATACACAAAAAATCACACAACAACATTTATGTTCCAACCTTTGGCAGAACTACACTACTCTGCAATTCTTTTTTTCCATAAAAATATGTGTGACATCCATGTTAGTTTGTTTTAGAATTCCTACGAAATGATGTGATGGTTTCACCAATTATCTATGACAAATAAGAATTGAGTTGTATTAGAATATTTTAATTTAGTGATTTATAAACCTATGTGCAGTCAAGACCATAATACTAAGTATATTTATTAAGAGATGGTTAAGTTAGTAAGGTTGTAAATTATGAATGATAAAACTGAAGGATATATTAAAAGAAGATGTTAATAGAGAGCTAGATCTTCAAGAGGAGAATACATTAATAATATATATGAAAAATATATAAGGTATTATTATTATTATTATTATTATTATTATTATTATTATTATTATTATTATTATTATTATTATTATCCAATAATAGTATAAACACTTTATAATTCAACATTGAATTAGTGGATAAAATGAGCACATTCTATCACATCAAAACCAAAAAATATTTTCTAAATACTTATATACCACAATCAATCCCATTAACTATTATGAAAATTTATTGTGGAAATTTTTAATGTTTAAATGGAGCTTAGATTTGATCCCATTTCCCTCATTGGTGAAACTATGGATTATTTTTAATAGACAAAACACCACCTTCATCTTTTTTTAGAGTGAGCTTAGGCTCATGCATATTCTTGTTGATTCATGGTTTTTGGGCCCTCCTTTGTATGTGTGACTTTTTTATTATTTTGATGTTACTAATTGTCACATGTAATCATGAATCATATAAATTATGACCCTTAAGGAGCCCCTATTATTGATTCAATAATATTTTTCTGGTATTTGGATGGTGAGATCTAGGTCCCTTAATGTTTCCTAAAAGTTCTTTTTATAATCCTTTTTCAAACTAACACAATTTTTGTATCTAGAGTTTGATTTTGGCACTCAATATACTATTGAAAAGATGATTTTGTCACATACACTTTATTTTAGGTTTTTCCTCATATTTTTTTTAGTCATAGTGCTTTTATTTACTTGAAATTTCATCTTGGTTTCACTCCATTTCTCAGACACATGAGGGGTCGATTGGCTATATTGTGAAGAATATTTGTTGTATTCACCTATTTGATTAAGGATTGGTTGAAAGGTTAATTTATGGCTGCATATAACTATCTTGAGTGTAAATCACATATGGAATTACTTTTCCTAAGAATAATGTTGCAAATAATTACATATGGTGAACATATCAAACCCACACTAGGTGATATGAAAAAGAGGTTAAAGTTTGAAAAAAGAGATGAAGCTCTTGGTATTCTTCAATTGATAATTTATCCTAGTCTTTAAAATCATATTGCATCTTAAAAAAAAGTTAATGGTATTGTGAGTACCTTATAGAATCTGTTTGGTAATCTAGACAAGACTGAAAATTTTTCATTTGGAAATGAACTAATGAGCCATGATCCTAGATTCTTTTATCACATGCAGGAATTCTTCACCAAGATCAATTATCTTAGAAAGAAATTTTCTAAATGTGAGATTATAAAATATGATGAGTAGTTGATACTATCTATTCTCTTTAATATTCATCCTGATTATTCACTATTTAGTTATGTATGTTATGCTACTATAGATAATCTATGTAGTGCATATAAAATGGCTTATCTTGGTGGTTTTGTACCTTAAATTACAAGGAAACCAGAAAATTTGGCACATTTATTCCACCAAGGTATCAAGCACATCTTGATATGGGCCCTAAGCTAAAGGCTTCAAGTGGCAAGGAAATGAAAAAAACAAGCATTCAAAGTCTAATGAGAGAGCTTAGAATCCTTAATGGACTACTCTTGAGTCCAAGACCTCTTCTCAAGAGAAGTCATTTAAAAATAATAAGATCAAATGTTCTTATTGTAATAAAAAGGATGTGATGAGAAAAGTGTTATACTAGTAATACTAGTGTCCTTTCACACCTTCGTCAAAAGGATAAGATGTTGATGCCCTCAATAGTGTCTCCATTTTCCTCATCAAATATAAAATTGGTAAATTCTTCATCTTCATCCACATAGCCAAGAACTTCATATTTTGGGAAAATAAAGGCACTCTTAGATTCTACTATTACTAGGAGAAGTAGTTGACTTCTTGATTCAGTTGCATCACACCATATAGAATCTTATATAGATGTGTTTTCATGTTTTGATACTTGTAGTTCACCTAAAATTTTGATGGGTGGTGATTCATACATGACGGTTTATAGAAAAGGATCTATTGATATTAGTGAGTGATCATTTGATGGCATTATTTGTGTACTCTCCCTTAAAACCAATCTCCTTTCATTTTATCAAATTACCCATGGTACACAAGGAAAGATATTAAATTCCACTCCTAATAACATATACATTAGAGATATGAATACTAGAGATACCATTAGAACATGTGTGGTTGATCATGCATCTAGATTGTATTCCATCTCTCGTCTTAGTCTTTATGATGATATTGATACATTTTGACTATGGGTAAATAATATTTGTGAGGATAATTTAGGTCATTTTAATTTTTTTTTGTTCTTGAGACTAGATTTGAGATTCCTCCACCACCATTATAGGTTCTTATTATATTTTGAGGTTACTTTTATTCAAAAAATGATCATACTATTCTAGATCTTTCTATTTGGGATTAGTTGTTGATGACAATTATTCAATTGTGTATTATCATTGATGTTTACACAAGTATAGTGATGTTTACACAAATGTCCAATCCTATCTGAGCATAGTCAGTTCATGCCAGGCACTCTCAGGCATCGAAGAGGACCAAAGTGATTTTAATTTCTAACCGAGTTCACTCGGGCATTACAGTGTTGGTCGAGCATTGAAGGATTTCAGTGTTGACTGAGTTAAAAAGTTAGTGTTAGCTAACTAGCAGTAGTTTATATTTTATGGATCATTGGTTATATGAAGCTGACAGACATGAGTTTTATTATTTATTTGGAAGGATATTAAGGTTGACTTGACAAGGCTTATCATATATATAGAACGTCAAGTTTGGATTGAATATTGTGGAAGTGTATGTGTTTATGACATGAAGAGTGAAGGTGAATTCAGATGGGATTCTGATTAAGGAAAGAACATAGAGAACTACAACAGAATATCTAATCAGTGAGGATCAAGTAATCAAAACTTGAACAAAGATCTAAATCAGCAAAGATATTTTCTTATCAAAATAAGTCGATCCATTGTTACTTTCTAACAATTGTAGCAGTGATCAAAATCTCTTAATAGAGTAGACTTAACAATCCTTTGTATATCCTCTCACAAGGTGAAATTTCTACATTGAATTGTTTGAAGACTTCTCACAAGGCCACTCCTTAAAAGGTGATTAAATCCTCTAAGAGGCTCACACCTAACAGTGTGTTATTGTAACCTTTAACAGGGTTGGCTCCTAACAGGGCTCACTTGAGAAGAGTGAAAAATAGTGACTAGTTGCAATTGGTGGTTTTTCCCATATTGGGTTTCCATGTTAAATCTTGGTGTTATTTGTGTATATTTTATTTTCTTTATGGTTTATGTTTCTGCAATTAATTACTAAATATAATCATAGTTAATATCATGATATATTCTATGTTAACCGAGTGACAGTAGAATATCTATGTTAACTGAGCAACAGTGAAAAATTTGTTTAAGACATCTAAGTGACTTGGATTTGTTTTTGTTTTAACTGATTCAACCCTCCCCTCTCACTCAATCAACTCATTTCTAAGAATTGGTATTAGATCTATAAGTTCTTATAGGGAAGGTTTCAAGGCCTAAGCTAAAGATCAGAGATGTCTTACATAAGAGAGATCTCAAAGCTTAACAAAGACAATTTTACTATATGGCAAGATTTGATGAGGCTAAATCTATCTACCATTGGAGATACTAGTTTTCAATTCTTGGACCATAGGTATGTGGAACCACCGAGACCTTTGACTATGAATCATATGATAGACATGAAACATCATAACATAATGATGATTGATATAGCCTCTGCACTCAGCTATTCTAAATTTGATGAAGTCAAGGACTTCCCTACTACCTTTGATATGTGGAACAAACTACATGATATTCATGGAGGAGATTTCAATGTAAAGAGAGCCAAAGAAGAAAGTCTCCAAGGTCAATTTGTTGAGATGAAAATGAAAAAAGTGGATGACATTACAAAATACAATGAAAGAATCAAGAAAAGTGTCAATGCCATCAAAGCTGCTAGTTCAGTAATTGAAGACATGTAATGGTTAGTAAGGTATTGAGAACTTTACTTCCTATCTATGCAATTAGAGTTTTAGCTATTCAAGAAATGAGATGCAGTAATGGTATAACTCTAGATGGATTGGTTGGAAGACTTACAGCCTTTGAGTTAGATAACTTTGAAATTTACCCTCCTAATCTTAGCAATATTGAGTCTACATTCAAAGCTAAATTAAACCTTGGAAAGATGAAATGAAAATAGATTGATAGTGACAGTGATGATGAAGATCTGGAAATCATTGAAGCATTAATTGCAAGGAGAGCTACAAAAGGAAAATGACAGTACAAAGGAAGAATACCACTAATTTTCTTTTCATGTGATGAAGTTGGTCAAAATGTTGCTAAGTTTCCAAACAAGGAAGACAAAGGTGAGAAAATGTTCAACAAGTATAAAGGAAAGAAAGATTACAAAAGCTACACAGAGAAATGTAATAAATCTTGTTACATCGCTAAAGATTATAATAGTGATGAAGATGAAGATGAAATGGTTTATATTGCTATTAAGGATGAGTCATGTTGAGCTTTATTTTGACACAAGCCAACTTGATAGGATCTCAAGATTTGATTTCCTCTCTTGAAAGAATAACGGGGTTATTCCCAAGGTTCTCCGAGGTCTGATCATAACCTTTGCTTGGTTACTTAGTTGAAGATAAATGTGAATATTTCATGAGGAGGCCTTTGCTGGTTTGTTCAAGACATAAAACTGCAAAACACTTTAATTCTTTTTGGTATTTTTCATTTTAACAAAATGGGGGTTTGATAAATAAAATGCAATTTTGTATTTTCAAAGATGTTAGATTTTCATAATTAAAAGATGAAAGAGAGTAGAGAGTAGAGTAACGAGAAATAAGAAAATGAATAAAAATGAAATATTATGGACATAAACCATTTGTAAACCCTTCCTTGCAAATTGAATGATGGGAGAGATTTTGAGTAAACCCACGAAGCATAAATCAGACCAAGTCACAATTCAATACCCCATGAATGCAAGTGTTTGGAGAGAAGATGTATTCACTCATGCAAGATATTCAAAATTTGTCAAATGGTGAAGCCACCAAGTTCTGCACACCCATGAGATAGATTTATCGTTAAGCCCAAAGATGATCTTCTCCACACATTCGTCATAGCAAGGTAAAGCAAACAACAACAAACTCCAACTAAAGAAATGCAAATTTAAAGCACAATAAACACGAGGCTCTCTAAAAATAATGAATAATGCAAGCATTCATTCAATAATTTCACATAGGTATCAGTTATTCACACACTACGAATGAAGCACCCAATGTATGTCTTTATTGTATTAAGAATCTGACCTCTTTACATTGATTTGTGATTTCAATATATAGAGTTTGATCTACAACTCAGAATTCCAAATTTAGGGCATCAGGGAGAAAAATAAATTAAACTAAAACTTTGCTGAAAGGGAAACTACTCTTAACTGACACTACATAATTTGCATGGATTCTTGAATCCATTTACAATCAGTTTTCCCATGCAAGGAGGGTCAAACTTGCCAAGAAGAAAGAGAAAAAAAGAAGAAGGGTTTATTATGAAAACTTGGAGTCTTCTTCTTGTTTCTTGGAGTTTTCCTTGGATTCTTCATCTAGAAGCTCTTCTGGTGGTGGAGAATGGTAAGAAACCCTTAATCCCTTAAAAATGAAGAAAAGCTAGACATCAATATGATCTGGAGTTCAATTGGTGTGGAAAAATGTGATCTCACTGACAACACCAAGATTTTTTGGGATCTTGACCTCAACTCTGAAACTTTTAATGCCCCAAAATTTCATAAGTGTTAAACAGTATAAATTCTAGTCCAAAGTTTAGACTTTTTAGAGGTCGAAAAGGATGAAATATCTGGAAGGCCGAAAAGGCTAAAAAACTTGGAGGGCCGAAAGACTAAAGATTTTGGAAGGTATAAAGGCCGAAGAAATTGGAAGGCTAAAAGGCTAAAAAACTATTATGCTTGTGGTGTCAAAAGGATGAAAGACTAGAATTTTTCATGTCCTGCAGGGGCCGAAAGGCCAAAAGACCAAAACCTGCCTTATGAAATTCTATTAAGTGTTGGAGATTGCTTCTTGAAAACTACTTTGTTGTCCAAGGGGTCAGTTTGGGAAGACTTCTAGGTGTGTGGCCTGGAGCCTGTGTATGACCTCCTGAACTTCCTCATAGTTTATCTTCTTCCTTTTTACCTTGTTGACCTTTCGTTCTTGCTATTCTTTGAAGGGAGTTAGCTCGAAAGCAATGAAATGGACCTCCTCTACATGGTTTTTCATCTATGTCATTTCTTCTTTTGAATGAAATAATTATTGCAATGCTTCCTTAGTTTCTATGATTTCCATAATGTCCTTGAATTGTTGGACCACTTCTTTAGATGGACGTAAGATGTGCTTAGCTTCATCCTGGTACAAATCAAGGCTGATCCCTATGAAGAAAGCATCTATTTCTTCCACCCATTCTGAGACTTCTCTCTATTTCTCTAATATGGAGGCTTGACATTTTTCATAAACGTTGATTATCTTGGTCATGTGCTTGATCCAAGTCTCAAAATTGTCTAGCTCCTCACCTTCATATATCTCCATAATTTGGAAGCATTTTTTTTAATGATCTATAAATCTTGGAGGGTCACTCATCATTTTCTTGTCTCAGACTCCAGACCACCCTCATCTATCATCAAATCAATCAAATTTGTAGCCTCTATTAGAATAACCCTATAAGGTTTGAATATTTTCTTGATGGCACCTTCCTTGTACTACTCAAAATCTTCCTTCCAATCTACACTTGCTTTGATGAAGGATGGGGTTAAAGCTGCCAGCAAGTCTAGGGTGTTTCTCTTATCTAAAATTGCATGTAATGAGGCCCCTAGGAAGTTGGGGTCAATAGTACCAGCCATTTTGTGAATAAATTTCTTCAAGGCTTCATTTTGTTTTGTCAAGTTTTTTATGGTCTCCTCATCCTTACTCATGAAACCTAGGGCATGTTTAAGCCCTAAGGCTACTAGTGTCTTTCTTCTTTCCCTCATGGGTTCCCCCAAATCTACCTCCTCAAATGTTTAGTCTTCCAGAGTTGCTTTCATTTGAGAGGTGCTAGCGGATGGGACTACAACTTGTGCCTTCCACCGCCTCCTAGTGTCTTGAGTGACATAGGACATTGTCTGCGCTGGTAATGGGATCTTTGTTTAATGAAAAACTTTCCCTAAGAATGCCATATCTCTATTTTCCCCTTCATAATCATCTATATAAGTTCTTCTCCTTAACTGGATTTCTTTAGTAAACCATGTAGGCTTACTAGATGCAATGACCGGCTCATATGGGGTAACCTGAAGAACTGAATCCAAATTTTGGGACCCTGGAGTCACCTCTTTATTTGGCCCTTCTTCTTGTTCCTATCATTGTTCCCCCTCATTTATTTATCCTTAGTGTTCTTCTTCCTTTTCCCTTTCCTCTTCTTCCTTGTCTTCTTCTCCCATTGCCTCATCTGGTTTTTCTTGGCCCTTGTCTTCATCTCCTGAGGAGCTAACCAACACTTCGGTATTGAGACTAGTCATGACCTTCAATGTGGTTTCAAAGGGTGACATAGCCTCTCTAGCTACTGATCTTCCAAGGGTCGGGATGTGGCAAGGAAAAGGGCTTGATGATGGTGGAGTGGGTGTTGGGAGATTTAGAATTAGAAGTGATAGAGTTGTTGGTGGAGTTTGGAGAAATGGTGGTGGAGTAGAAATAGGAGGTGGAAGAGTAGTTGGTGGAGTAGGAATGTGAAGGGGCATCATAAAATTAACTATTTCTATTGTGGGCTCATTAGTAGTCACTTATTGGGTGATTGGAGACTCTTGATTTCTGAGCCTTTGATTTGTTTTAGAGCTCTCTCCCACAATAGGTATATTTGGATTTAGATTAGTAAATTGAGTGGGAGAAAAAGTTAGGGTTACCTATGGTTGGAAATGAGAAGGACCACATGCTTCATACCCAGTTGCATAACCCAGCATGTCTTGGCCTTGGTTTGAGAAACCTTCTAGACCCTCAAAGTCTAATATTTGGAACTCATCCGATCCTAGAGCAGCCAAGGTGTTATCTTGCTCTTTAGGATCCTCTTGGTGTTTCCTACTAGTCTTGTTTTCTCTCCTTTTCTGAGACCTTTTCCTTTTACTAGAGGGATGTCTCCCTCTTCCTGTATGGTTTTTAATTACAGATATGCATAAGCTTTCTTCCTCTTATTAAAGAGATTGTCCAGAAGTGGAGGGTCCTTCATCCAGTCCAACATGTGCTGGACCTATGGGAGGATCTATTTGTCTAGTAATTCTTGTTTTAGGAACCTTGGGCCTTGGGTTTGACTCATACTCCACTGCACATTCATGGTTTTATATCATGCTTGTATTTTGTAGTGGTCCCTTCTTGTATTGCGACACTATATTTTTTCTCTCCACGTTGTTTATCTTCTTACTTGGGTGGATCCATCAACATTTTCACAAGTATTGGGCTCATCTTGTAGGGCCTCTTAATCCATTCCTCCATTGTTCTCATCACATGCCTTGCCCAAAAATCAATATCATCATTTTCATCTTTATCAACCTCTTCATTCATGATGGGTCTATCATATATCTTTTCATCTGTGAAAATGGCCTCAAAAACCTTATCTGAATCATGCTGCCAAACTTTTGGGGGAATAGGAGTCTTTATGACTTCCTTTGCCAAGGTACGAGTCATTTTATAATAATACCTGATTCTGACCTCATGATCATCTATGCAGTTCATCCAGTGACCCTCCAAGTGTGGTGCATGAAGGTAGAACTTGCCAATAATGTGGTTGTAAGTGCCTATAGGGTCAAAATCAGGCTGCACTATCTTGTAAAGTTGTAGGGGACTGTCATCCCATTCAAAGGCCAAAAATTTATAGACCTTCATATCCTATAGGGTATATGGTCCCAATAAGATGCAAAAATCCCAATAGTGCTTCTTTTTGTGCTTTATGTGTTCATATGCATCCACGAGCTGTCAGGCCATCTCCAAAATGATTATCTAGTTGGATGGATATCTGGGCAAATTCTTTGGTTTCAAAGTTGATCTTGCTATCCTAATGTAGGTGAAGGTTCTAAATTATATGTAATAGGCCCCTATGGCCCTCACCTTATTGAATGCTTCTTCTGACATCCTTTTTGTAAAATTAACCTCAATGGAACAGATGATTGCAAAAATGAAGGTGTCATTGACTATCTTGTAGTCTTAGGCATCCTCTGACATTTTTTCCCTTTTTTGTAGTTGGGGGTATATGATGTGAGGCCATGCATTGGGATCATTTAGGCTTCCCCTCTTGATGAGTCCTGGGTAATCTTCCCATGCTGCCAATAGGTACACTACGTAGGTACTCATGTAAAACTTAGGGTTGTGTTTTACTTCCACCAAGTGTTCATCCAACTTATCACTGATGATTGTCCACCAATCGAACCTAGCCCTACAGCCTCTGAGTCTTTCTATCAGGAGAATCATCCAATTCTCTAGTTTGGATGATTGTGGTAACCCATATACTCAGCTCAGCATTGTTATGGCTACCTTGATATCATCTTTCATGTATCCCCACCTTAACTCTATCTTTTCCAACTTATTATTGGGGAAAGGTTTCTCGAGGTAATGGTTATTGACTATTTCATAAGCCTTGTCCCCTTTGTTCCTAAACCACAAGTTTCCCTTCTCTATGAAAAAGTCATAGAACTTGTCTATGCCTTTGTGGAGGTGGAAGACATCATCTATGATGTCCAACCTAATATCTAATACCGCTTGGCCCTTTGTATTTTGAACCACCCTTGTGTTGGAGTCATAATGGTTTTTCAAGGTCATGATCAGTTGAGGTGAGGTCACGGCCACTAGGTGGGTTGCCGCATTGACCAGTCCTGCTACTACCAATGAATTGCAGTCTTATGACCTTCCAACTGGTTGGGCACACCTTGTAAAGAATTCATCCCAATCTACATTCTTGATATCAATATCAGTTATTTCAATATGTTTGTTGCCAATTTTGGAAGCGGGAGTGTACCCCTTGTATAGGTACTTCATGGGTGACTCGGTCTTTTTCTCAGGCATTTCTGTAATAAAACATGCAAGTATCAGTATCTTATTCAAAGAAAAAATTGAAATAAATCTGAATAATCTAAGAAAACAAAGGAAAAACTCTCTAAGCAGCCAAGAATGGAGATTTTTGCACTTTTGGCCCTTTCAGGGTTTTGGGTACTAAAAACAGGTTCATACGCTGAAAAGGACAAAAGTGAAAAAAACAACCACCATTGACAAGGAAACTTCATTGGAATTTCTGGCAACAAAAAATGGGGTGTGTGTTATGGACCCACAAAAAATAGCCCTGACAAAAGGAGAAATGACCAAGGTATTTCTTCATCATCAATACTCTTCTGGAATGTAGCTTGGCAGTAGAACAAAACCAAGAGGTGTTTGTGTTGAAAAACCTTTAATAACCACCAATTTGATGTTTTTCCACTAGTTTCCCTATGTGTGTTCATGTGTATTCATTTATTGACCCTTGATTGTGGTAACTAGAATGTTTACCAGTTGTTCCCAACCTTCGCCAAGTAGACCAAGGTTTCTCAGAAAGAGCTTTGTTGCTAGTCAGGCGTTCATAGCCCCGACAAAGTTTTCCCCAAATCCCAAGTATAACCTTTCTCTACTATTGGTTGGGTGTTCATAGCCCTAGTAGAGGTTTTCATAGTCACCCAAGTCCATTCTATATGCTAGGCTGTAGCTTTCTTTCTTTTGAGAGTTTATCTTTGGCTAGTCCTTTATTTCTTCTACGTACTTTTGAAATGTGTCAAACCTCAAATGTTCACGCACTCCATGTGTTTAGGTCCATAATAATTTTTAATTTTTATTTGATTTGATCTAAGCAATGATTAGGCTGTGTCACCTAGATCTCACACTTGTTACCTCTTTGGGGAACTTTTCTTTTGTGTGCTACTTTTGCTCTCTCTTCATCTTTTTTTGTTACTTCTTTTGAACTAAGTTCAAACTTGGGTTCTAGGATCGGTGGGTACCCAAATCTATGCACTCATGCTGGTTTCAACTAACAAACACTCAAGGAACCAACACTCTCAAGCTTCATCTCTTAGTGTGTCCTATGATCAGGATGGCCAAAATTTGAACTTCTTCTTGTCTGCCAATGATAATTATCACCACTTTGCCTTTTGAAAGTGTCCTTCGTGTTGCACGTATCTTTGGAGAATTTGACTAAGAAATACCTCTTCTCTTATCTATGGACTACCTTGGAATGGATCCAAAACATAACAAACCTAAATGACAAAACAAGCCCCGACAAAAGAGAGAAAAAAGGACTAACAACAAGGGTGACAAAAAAGAAAAAAGAAAGGAAAGAGAGAAGCAAAAAAGGGACTATGGTACAAGGGATGAAAGGTAATCCTACTTAGGATTCAAAGTAATGTTTGAGGAATTTCCCATTGACTGGAAATGGGGTCAACTCTCCATTCAAAGTGTTGATCCTAAAAGTGTTTTCCCCCAGGATCTTTGATATCTGATAAGGGCCTGTCCACAATATTTGGAACTTGGTGTGGCTTCCTGGCTTTTCCTTTGCCTTATCCCACATGAGGAGAAGGTTAGAGATCTTGAAGGCTTTAATGGTAGCTCTCTTATCAAAGCACCTCTTGACTATGGCATGATGCTTTGATACATGCTCCAAAGCCAATGTTCATTTTTCCTCTAGGTTAAGGAGATTCATGAGCCTGAATTATACTCTATCTTATCCTCCCACATATTGGTCCATGAATCTGAGGACTGGGGTCTTTAATTTCAAAGTAAAAACTAGTTGTAAGTCATAGACCACTTGGTAATGAAACATCCCCAGGGCATTTTTTATCCTTATGTGATCATTCAACAAAGCGTAGTTTAGTTGCGTGTGCCAATCCCTGGGGTTGTCATCCAGGAGGTGCATGATCACTATTGTTAAGTTCTTATTTGTAGACTCTTCTACGTCATTGCCTTATGGATAATAATTTGAAGAGAACTTGAGGATTACCTAGTTTTTGAAGGCCCGTTGTGTGAGTGAGGAAGAAGAAAAAGAGGGAGCATTGTCACATACCAGATAGAATGGCATCCCAAACCTGGTTATGATGCGCTCCTCCAAGAATTTCGTCATGACCTTTATAGTACAATTATTCACTGCTCGGGCCTCCGTCGAGCATGTGTAGTAGTCAGTAGCTATCATAATCAACTTGTGTCCTATAGATGAAGGGGGTTAATCACTCCGACAAAATCTAAGCCCATTGGGAAAACAGGCTTACCTCGTATACTAGTTGTAAGGGCATTGTAGGGTTTCTCTCTCTCATTTCACTAGTTTGGAAAGTGTGGAAAGATCTTACATGTTCTATGGTGTCTCTGAATATTATAGGCTAGAAATATCCTACCCTCAAGATTTGGTGAGTAGTTGCATCAGCTGACCCATGCCCCATTCTATATTTGTCATGGAAATCTTCTAGGATTTGCTTTGCCTAGAGCTTGTCCAAGCACCTTAGGTATAGACCCTCATAATTGCATTTGTATAGTTGTCCATTCTTCAACATGTAGGAGTTTCTTTTGATTCTCAAGGTTCTTCTCTAGGAACCATTCATCTCCTATGGGCAACGATTTTGCAATAGCTAATACACTATGTCTTGATACCATACATTGGTGATCCCGACTTAATCAATATAGGTTTTGTAGACCAGACCTTCTTCAACCTTTGAGATCAACTTTGTCAGGCCTTGGATCCTTAATAGTTTCATTGGTTGGATCTCAAGGTCAAACTCTTGGAGGATTGCCATCCATTTTCCTCTCTTCCCTCCCAGCTCATTCTGCATCAAAAGGGACTTTATGACTGCGTCTAGAACTATCCTAATGACTTAACTTCTCAATATGTAATGTCTGAAATTTTTCACTACTTTGACAAGAGCTAATGACTTTTAATCTAGGTTTGGATACCTAAGTTTGGCATCTTTGAAATGGAAACTCATGAAAGTTATGGGTCTTTTGTCTTCACTATTCTTCTTCTGTGTGAGGATTCCTGCGCATGAGTGCTCAGATGCAAAAGAGTAAACCTTGAAAGAGATAGTGTAGTCCAGAATAGAAAGGACCAGTGCCATAGTGATGAAATTTTTAATCTCCTCAAAGGATTTATTGGCTAGGAGAGCCCATTCAATCTTGGCATCTTTCTTGAGCATGGTGTTCAACAGGTTTACTATCTCTGCAAAATCGCTAATGAACTTCCTTACGAAGTTGATCTTCTCGAAGAAAGATTTATATTCTTTGTGGCTATGTGGTGGTGTCAAATTCAGAATGGATTATACACTTTCAAGGTCTATGGCTATCCCCTTTTCAGATATGATATTCCCTAAGAGCTTTCCTTCAGTCACCCCGAACACACATTTCTTGGGGTTGAGGGAAATCTTAAATTCCCAACACCTTTGAAGGCATTTTCTGAGGTCCTTTAAGTGGTCATCTTTTTGTTTTCAAAAAACTATGATATCATCCATGTATATGATAATGCACCTCCTAAATTTTCCTTTGAAAGCTATGTACATTTCCCTTTGAAAAGTGGCCCCAACATTAATCAGTCTAAAAGGCATCCAACGGTAGGCGAAGGTTCCCCATTTAGTTGTGAATGTTGTTTTATTCCTATCTTCTTCCTACACCATCACCTAGTTGTAACTTGAGTAACCATCTAGAAATGACATCATTTGAGACCCATTGACCTTTTTCATCACTTCATCAAGAGATGGGAGTGGGTAATTTTCCTTTTGAGAGGACTTGTTAAGGTTCCAGAAATCCATGTACAATATAATCTCTCCAATTTTCTTTCTTACGGGTACTAGGTTTGTGACTCAAGTGGAATGCCGAAATGGAAAGATGATCTTGGCATCGAGAAATTTATGAACTTCCTTTTGGATCAAGGGTTCCATATTAGGGTTCACAAGCCTCTATCATTGCTTGAAAGGCTTGGAGTTTGGTTTTAGATGGATGTTGTGCACTATGACTAAGGTGTCATATGTCTTAAATTCTTCATAGCTCCATGCTATGACATCTCGATACTCAATGAGGAGCTAGACCATTTTCTCCTTTTCTTCTTTGGTTCCTACCTTTCTTATATGGACCTCTCTAGGTTCCTCTTCCATGCCAAGGTTTTATGTATTACATTCCTTACCATCAGGTGTTACGTCTGGGCGTCTCCTTACCACAGTCTTGTCACTGTCAAAAATCCTCTCTAGTTCTACCATTTCTTTGGGTATGGCATTGGTCTTCAGATTAATGACACCTTGATCATCAGGATCTTCAAGTTTAACTACTTCTTCACATTACTTTTCCTCATCTATGATATGTTTTTCAAACTCACCAGCACACATGATAAACTCCAAGATGTGTTAATCATCTTGGAAGACTTGAAAATTAGTGACCTTATTTGGAATGGTTGGGGCTGCGACAAGTTCAACTAAGAGTTTACTCCATTAGATGTAATGAACTAGCTAAAACATCTAGGGTTTCGATGACAACATTTTTTCTTCTTGGGATGGTTTTGACGTTGAAAGCACCAAAGTCATTGATCAGGTCTGATGTTCTATTTAGGTAGTCTAAGAGCCTCTTATCATTGCAAGTATACTAGCTATGGACCTGCTTGATGACCAATAGTAATTCCCCTTCTACTATCATGCTTTTTATTCCTTTTTCATGGGCTAGGAGAAGTCTGTGGAACATTACTTCATATTCTACAACATTGTTAGCGCAAATAAATTGTAACCTATAAGTGGCATAAAAAGACTTACCCCTTGGGTTTATCAAATTGATCCCCGCACCTCCTCCCTAGTTACATTTGGAACCATCAAAGTGAAATTTCCATATCTAGGGTTGCTTAGTAGGGTTAGACTTGGCTGACTTCCTCTTGGGAGAGCCCTTCATTTTGAGTTTCTACTCCCTTTCTCCATCACTATCAGAAGAGGTTAGTTCTCCCACATCTTGGGTATGTCTTGGTTTGGAGGTTTCAACACTTTCACCACCTTTGTCTTCTAGCAGTCCTTTGTAAGGGGGACATGCTCCATCATTAGAGGTACTCCAGTCACTGAATACATTTAAGGCAGGAATCTAACCCTTTATCCCAATCTTGGCTTCGGGTGATTATATCAACTAAGTTGTCTATCTCTGGCCAGGTGTTATTCTTGTTCTTGATATCAAGGATGTCCTCTTTTATTGTCGGGGTTTCTAATAGCTTACTCGATAAGGCAATCTGAGTTAATACCCATGATCATGCTTCCTAGGAACTGGGGCATGTGAACTCAGAATGGATAGCCTATTGTAGTCGAGATTATCCTAGTAGTAGCAGAATATTAGGTTCTGCGTCTTGTCCTAGATGTCATAAACTGGTTGTCTTCCTGTTGATGAAACTTTTGAAGATGTCATCATCGATATCTGATTCTAGGAGACCTAGAATGGGGCTATGGTCTGACTCTTTGCCTTCTTGGATCTATACAATGAGGATGTTGTCCATCGGATAAGTGCCTAAATCTATCTAGGTGGGCATGACTTCATTTGGGGCATTGTACTTACTGATCATCATTTTCAATTTAGGCTGCGCATCTATCTAGATCTGGTTATTCAAACCCCTCCATGGTAGCCACAGCTGGGTAAAATCTATGGAAAGCCACCCTCTCAAGGATTTGTCCCATTCTTGACTTAACAACATCCCATAAGTTTCAGGTATGTCTACTATATGCACTTCAATGCGTTATTTTATTCTGGGATCTACAACCAATTGAATGTGTACATCTTTGAACATGCCAATCACCTTAACCTTGGTTTTATCCAATTGCATAACCACTCGGTTTGTTACTTGGGGCACCATCCCTATCTTTTGGAAAATTGATAGGGGCATGACATTGCATGAAGCTCATGAATATATTAGGCAATTATTTAGGTTCTTTCGAAACATCTGTAGATTGAGTAAGAATAGTGGGAAGTCCATCTTATCCATGAACATTGTGGGGAAAGCTTCAGATGTGTTAATACTAGATGTAGGTGTCCTTGTACTATTTGACAAGATGGGTTTTGAGTGGTCTATAGATCTTAGAAGGGACTCCTTCTGAGATGGGAAACCTTGTAGCAATTCAAACATAGATATGTTCGCTTTAGTTTTCTTTAGTTCATCAACTACAGTATATTTTTCACTTGACTAGGCCGCACTTCTGTAGCCAGCATATATACTTGTTGTAGGGGGTGTGGGAGCATTCAGGCCTTTAGGAGGCATGGTATTGTTGCCAGCCCGAGGATCTAGTGGGGTTGGTTTTTTCCTTGGGGGAGTACCATCAGTGAGAGGTTCCTTTCTGCTCTCAAGGTTATATGGGTTTTGTTGATCATTCTGGAAGGCATGTACTTTTGAATATTCAGGCTCATTTTCCCTGTGGAAGGGAAACACAGACTCATCTTCTCCTATAAAACCATCTAAGCTTTCCTCCTTTCTAGACTCATAGGAATCAAACACCATAGAATTAAATTACACTAGGGGCTCCTCTGGATTCTGGATATAAAGATCACGGGAATAGTTCCCATGTCCATCACTACCTTGGTGTGGATTTGGATCGTCAACAAAATTAGCCTTTGAAGCCTTGTAAGAATTTGCATTATCTACTGGGATGTTTTTTCTATTAGGTCTAGTGTTCCATGGCATGTTTGGCCTTTGCTTCCCAAATGTTTTCTCCTACGTATTGTTTTTTTTTGTACGTGTTGAGGTTCCAATTTTGATTTTGAGGATATGTATTTGGACCAGCAGGATCTGATTGATATCCACCTTGATTTTGGGATGGATTTAACTTCATCTATGTGATCTCATTAGTGAGTTATGATAAGGTCATCTTTACGGTGTCCATCCTAGAGGCCATGAGAGTATCAAGCTCTTCTTGGGGTATAACACTTTGCTCCACAAACATTGTCTTGTGAGCCTCATAACCTAGATAAGTAATAGATGGGGGTACGACTAGAAATTGTTGTGCTGGAATGGGATTCAACATAGGTGTGTGAGTGGTCAGAGCTTGATTTCTTGCTACAAATAGGTGTGGGACATCAAGGTTATTCATGATGGGTACCACTGAATAAGTTCCTTTTTGCGGGTTCATCTACTAGGTAAACATGACAGCTTCCTTGTACACCTTTTCCATCATGTCTCTATCCACTGGGGGAAGTCTTCTCAAGAAGATTGAGGTGAAAGGGTCCAAATATTTCAAGTAAACTTGTATGACAACCTCATCTGGTATGGTGTAAGGATCTTCCATCTTTTTATGCATCTTGTGAAAACGATGATTGAACATAGCGATGGGTCCCCTAGGATCTTTCCTCATTGTGATGAACTGGTGATGTGTTGTGGTGGGATCCACATATAACTTTAATTGATTGAGGAATTTAGTTTCAAATTCATTCCATGCAGAGATAGACCCTCATGGTAAGTTTAGGTAGCAATTGTATGCAAACTCTCCCAAAGTGTATGGGAATAAACGATAAACAATGTCTGTGTGGGAAATCCCTTTACATTTACAAATTTTCTTTAAGGTGCAAATGTGTTCTTCTACTATCCTCAATTCCATGTATATGAACCAGGTGAAAAAATTCTCTGGATTTTTGGGTGCCTCATGGAGCTGCCCAAAAATGTTTAAAGGTGAGCTGGTTGTGTTGGCAAAAAAATCCATCGGACAATGTTGAGCTGCAAAGTCTGATTTTACACATTCTAATTTTGCACTATAGCTGTGATGATAGTGGGGGCATTGATATGTGATTGTTGTCCAAGAGAATTCTGAGACTCAGTAGGGTGGTAAGAGGATTTTTCTTTTTTATTCCCTTTGTCGTTGCAAGCTCTACGATGGTGGGTGCTTTCAAGGAACTCGCCTCTCTTCAGAGATGATCTAAGCACTCGCTCAAATCTCTTTGGAGAGAAAGATCCAATGTTATCCAACTTTTCAATCTTTAGGCCCTTGTTCTAGTGCCATTTCTATTGAGCGTTGTTTTGACACAAGCCATCTTGATAGGATCTCGAGATTCAATTTCCTCTCTTGAAAGAATAACGGGGTTATTCCCAAGGTTCTCTTGGGTTAGGTCACAACTTGCTTGGTTACTCAGTTGAAGATAAATGTGAATGTTTCACAAGGAGGCCTTTGTTGGTTCATTCAAGACATCAAACTGCAAAACACATTATTTCCTTTTGGTATTTTGTGTTTTAACAAAATGGGGGTTTGATAAATAAAATACAATTTTGTATTTTCTAAGATGTTAGATTTTCAGAATTAAAAGATGAAAGAGAGTAGAGAGTAGAGTAATGAGAAATAAGCAAATGCCTGAAAATGAAATCCTACAAACATAAACCATTTGTAAACCCTCCTTCTTTTTTCTCTTTCTTCTTGGGGAGGTTTACCCTCCTTGCATGGGCAAACTGATTGTAAATGGATTCAAGAATCCATGCAAGTTATCTAGTTTCAGTTAAGAGTAGTTTCCCTTTTAGTAAAGTTTTAGTTTAATTTATTTTTCTCTCTAATGCCCTAAATTCAGAAGTCAGAGTTTTGGATTAAACTCTATATATTGAAATCACAAATCAATGTTAATGTGTCAGATTCTTAATACAATAAAGACATACATTGGGTGCTTCATTTTTGGTGTGTGATTTTCTGATATCTATGCAAAGTTATTGAATGTATGCTTGCATTATTCATTATTTTCAGAGAGCCTCTTGTTTATTGTGCTTCGAATTTTCATTTATTTAGTTGGAGTTTGTTGTTGTTTTAAATTTACCTTGCTATGATGAATTCATGGAGGAGATCATCTTTGGGCTTAATGATAAATCTATCTTGTGGGTGTGCACATCTTGGTGGATTCACGATTTGATCAATCTTGAATATCTTGCATGAGTGAATATGTCTTCTCTCCAAACACTTTCATCCATGGGGTAGTGAATTGTGACTTGGTTTGATTTATGCTTCATGGGTTTACTCCAAATCTCTCCCATCATTCAATTCACAAGGAAGGGTTTACAAATGGTTTATGTGTGTAGGATTTCATTTTTAGTCATTTTCTTATTTCTCATTACTCTACTCTCTACTCTCTTCTGTCTTTCAATTCTGAAAATCTAACATCTTGGAAAATACAAAATTGCATTTTATTTATCAAACCCCCATTTTGTTAAAATGGAAAATACCAAAAAGAACTAAAGTGTTTTGCAGTTTGATGTCTTGAACAAACCAGAAAAGGCCTCTTCATGAAATGTTCACATTTATCTTCAACTGAGTAACCAAGAAGGTTGTTACCCAACCCTAGAGAACCTTGGGAATAACCCTGTTATTCTTTCAAGAGAGGAAATTGAATCTTAAGAGTCTAGCAAGTTGGCTTGTGTCAAAACAATGCTTAACAAGTCAGATAATGAAGACAATGAAAAGATAGCACTATATTCTCATATTAGCAAGAATGAAACTTGGATAATTCATAGTTGTTGTTCTCACCGCATGACTAGTGATACAACCAAATTTGAACATCTTGCGCACTATGATGGTGAGAGTGTCAGTTTTGGGAATGATGAACCCTGCTATGTGAAAGGTAAAGGTTGTATTTCTTTAACAGAAAGAGTCAAATGTGATAATTCTTATTGGGTTGAAGGACTAAGGAACAATCTACTAAGTGTGGCACAACTAAATAACATTGATTTCAAGGTAGAATTCATGAATGGTAAGGCCAAGATCTTGAATGGTAAGCGAAACCTAGTTGGAACTAGCAGACAAACAAAAGGTAATCTATTTTATCTTGATCTCAATGAAAGTTCATGTTTTATTGCACAAGTAGAAGAAAGTTGGTTATGGAATAAAAGGTTATGTCATGTGAACTTTGGCAAGCTAGTTAACATAAGTAAGAACAAAAGAGTAAGAGGAGTTCCTATTTTGAAGAAACCTTAATTAACAATATGCAAAAAATGTAAAATTGGGAAGATGGACAAAACTAGCTTCAAGAGAAAGAGTTACAATATAGATGAAGTTTTGGAATTGGTACATACTAATTTATGTGGACCAATTGGAACAATGAGTTACACAAGTGAGAAGTATTTCATTCTATTTGTTGATGATCATTCCAGAATGATGACTATTATTTTTCTGAAAGAAAAATGACAAGCCTTTTAGAAATTCAAATGGTACCTAGTGAGAGTTGAAAAGGAAACATGAAAGAAAATTAAATTCCTAAGATTTGATAGGGGAGGAGAATTCATTTGTAATTATTTCAATGAATTTTGAAATGAAAGAGGAATCAAAAGATAAGTATCTACCCCAGGTACTCCACAAAAAAATGGTATAGTAGAAAGAAGGAACATATCCATTATGGATTGTGCAAGAACATTGATGATTGAAAAGAATGTTGTTACCAAATATTGGAAGGAAGTCATTAGCACTGCAATTCAGACCTTGAACTGAGTTCAAATGAAGAAAGGTACTAAGAAGACACCTTTTGAATTATGGTATGGATATAAACCTAATGATCATTATTTCAAAGTATGTGGAAGTAAATGTTACATCTTGAAGGAAGCAAGCAATGGAAAATTTTATGTAAAAGGTGATGAAGATATGTTCCTAAGCTACTCCTGTAAAACAAAAGCATATAAATGTTTGAATATTTCTACTCACAAAGTCATAGAAAGTGCACATGTAAGGATTGATGAGTTTGTAGAAAGAGGTGAAGAACATAGCAGTAAAGAGCCTCGGGATTACAAAAAATTTGTATATTATGAACCTGATACAATACCTAAGACACAAGAGATGGTGATTGGACAACATCCCTGTCAAAAATTGAATTCATCTGCACAAAATCAAACAGTTCAACCAGAGTTGCAACCTGTGCAACCCAAGCCATTGGTAGAGGAAACTAAGTCATAAACTGAAGGGAACCGAGTCGTAGACAGTGGAACCTAAGTATCAGACAGAAGAACATAAAAAAAATTTTGAGCACAGTGAACCCAGTGGAACAAGCCCATAATTAACAAGGAAGGATCCTATACTTGCTAAATATGTTAGAAGGCATCATGCACCTCAACAAATAATCGGAGATCAAAAAGAAAGTTCAAAGAAAAGGAACAAAATTAAAGGTACATGTTTTCTTAGTGAAATTGAACCTAGAACTATTAAAGATGCATTATATGATGAATAGATTCAATAGATAAAAAGGAACAAAACCTGGACTCTTTTACCTAGACCAAAGATAAAAATGTGATTGGAACTAAGTGGGTTTTCAGAAACAAGATGAATGAAAAAGGTGAAGTTTCCAGAAGCAAGGAAAGATTAGTATGTAAAAGATATGCTCAAGAAGAGGGTATTGATTATGGAGATAATTCTGATCCTGTTGCAAGACTTGAAGGAGTCAAACCTATTCTGGCATATGCTAGAAACAAAGGATACAAGGTATGTCAAATGGATGTAAAATCTGCATTCCTGAATGGATTTCTTGAAGAGCAAGTCTATATTGAGCAACATGAAGGTTTTGTAGATCCTAACAAAAGGAATATGGTTTGCAAATTACACAAAGCATTATATGGACTGAAGCAAGCTCCTAGAGCTTGGTATGAAAGACTACATGGTTACTTGATAAGCATTGGATTTTAGAGAACTAATGACAATAGTAGCTTGTATATCAAAGGACCTCAGAACAAGATACTATTAGTAGAAATATTTGTTGATAATATATTGTTTACTAGATATGATGACTTATGCAAAGAATTCTCCGAACCAATGAGTAAGGAGTTTGAAATGTCTATGTTTGGTGAAATCAAATTCTTTGTTTGATTACAATTTTATCAGATGAAGGATGGTATCTACATTACCCAGTCTAAATACATCAAAGAGATACTAAAGAAATTTGGGATGGAAGACTCCAGACCAGTTGGAACACCTATGCCTACTAGACACAAGTTGTCTAAGGATAATGATTCAAAGGAAGTAAACCAGATTACCTACAGATCCATGATTGGTAAACTTCAATATGTTGTTCACACCAGAGCTAATATTACATTTGTAGTTGGTATTGTTGCAAGGTTTTTAGCTAATTATAGAGAGAATCATTTGATGGATATCAAAAGGATTCTGAGATATCTTAAGGGTATTGAAGATTATGGATTATGGTATAAGAAATGAGGAAACTTTTATTTGAAGACTTTTACTAATGTTGATTGGGATGGAAGTGTTGATGATAGAAAGAGCACAAGTGGTGGAGCATTATTTCTTGGAAAGAGGCTATTCTCATGGACAAGAAAGAAACATAACTACATTCTTAAATCTATAGCAGAAGCAGAGTATGTTGCTGTAGTAGTAAATTGTTTAATAACATATGGTTCAAACAACTATTGTCAGGTATGAAGGTAGAAATTACAAAAGCAATTATTATATACTATGAAAACACCATTTTTATTAACATCTCAAAGAAACTTGTGATGCATACTAAGACTAAACATATTGCAATAAAGTATCATTTCTTGAGAGAATTGGTCCAGGACAAGGAAGTAAGATTGGAATATGTGAATACTAAAGAACAAATTGTAGACATGTTAATAAAACCATTACCTAAGGATGCATTTTTGTATCTTAGAGGAAAGTTGGGGTAATTCCCCTAACTGAGACTCACTAAAACATAGTTTAGTGATGAATCAACCAAGCTACACAATAGACTTAACATGTTGATGCAGAAATCTAGAGGCTATTGCATATGAATTAACATAGACATGTACATTAGAACTTCATTGGATATGTCAGTTGGTGTCTTTGGCATTGGTTTTCAAAGAGGGGGAGATTGTTGTATATCATAAAGATTACTAACAAAGAGATTGATTACAGAGGGAGAAATTTATTTAGAAATAGAGAATAATACAAGAGGGAGAAATCTGTATTTCAGTGATTTTGAAGACAGAGGGAGTTTTTGGATGAGAATCAGAATGAAGCTAAAGACATTAATAAAATTTGATGAGAATCGGAATGAAGCTAAGGACATTAATAAAAATTTAATTCTTATGTCTTCTGATTTATAATTATTTGTATTATAACATGTTGTGTTGACATCAATGCTAAAGAGGGAGATTGTTGATGACAATTACTCAATTGTGTATTTTCATTGATGTTTACACAAGTATAGTGATGTTTACACAAATGTCTAATCCTATCCAAGCACAGTCAGCTCATGCCAAGTGATCTTAGGCATTGAAGAGGACCAAAGTTATTTTTGGTTCTAACCAAGTTCACTCAGGCATTACACTATTGGTTAGGTGTTGAAGGATTTCAATGTTGACCAGGCTAAACAGTTAGTGTCAGCCGAATAAAAATAGTTTATATGTTATGGATTATTGGTTATATGCAGCTAACAAACATGAGTTTTATTATTTATTTGGAAGGATATTAAGGCCAACTTGACAAGGCTTATCATATATATAGAAGGTCAATTTTGGATTGAATATTGTGGAACTATATGTGTTTATGACATGAAGAGTGAAGGAAAAATCATATGGGATTTTGATTAAGAAAAGAACACAGAGAACTACAATAGAATATTCGATCAGTGAGGATCAAATAATCAAATCTAGAACAACAATCTAAATAAGCAAAGATAGGTGTTTATCAAAATAGGTCAATTCATTATTACTTTCTAACAATTGTAGTAGTGATCAAAATCTCTTAACAAAGTATACTTAACAGCCTTTTGTAAATCCTCTCACAAGGTGACATTTCTACATTGAAGTGTTTGAAGAACTCTTACAAGGCCACTCCTTACAGGGTGACTAAGTCCTCTAATAAGGTCACTCATAACAGTGTGTTATTGTAACTTTTAACAGTGTTGACTCCTAACAGGGCTTACTTCAGAAGAGTGAAAATAGTGACTAGTTGCAAATGGATGTTTTTCCCATATTGGGTTTCCACATTAAATCTTGGTGTTATTTGTGGACATTTCATTTTCTTTATGGTTTATGTTTCTACAATTAATTACTAAATATAATCACAGTTAATATCTTGAGATTTTCTATGTTAACCGAGTGACAGTAGAATATCTGTGTTAACCGAGAAATAGTGACAATTTTTTTAATGACATCTAAGGGACTTGGATTTGTTTTTGTGGTAATTGATTCACCCCTCCCCTCTCAGTTACTGAACTCATTTCTAACATTAGTATTTGGAAGGTATTTTATATTTGTTTGTTAAGTCCCATCTTGTTCATTTGAGAGACATATCTATGAGAGATATCTCCTCTTTGACGACATTTTTATCATTATTATTGATACATCTACATTATCTTTGGAGATTGATATTGACGAGTTTCCACATTCACTTTATTTATCACATTCCTTAGTTGATTTTTATCATGAGTATTTTATGGTTTATTCATTCTTGGAGACTCGTCCTCACATTTCTAAGACTTCTATTTAGAGAATTCATTTGTTTGATTTTTAGTTAGAAATGGAATGTATTCTTCATCATTTGTTGGAATTGTTTCTTCCCAAGTGTAGATATATTTCTTTTAGGCATTGGATCATAATATTCTAGAAATAATTCAATGGCATTAGAGCCCAATATGGGTTTATTTTATGTCATTCTTCTTCCTTCCTGTGGGGGTTAATTTATATCCTTCTTCTTCCTTGTTGTGGGGTTATTCTAGCTTGTACATACATGATGTAGTCCTTGAAATGAATAGCAGAAAAGTACCAACCTTGAAATGTTACAGATTTGAAGAATTCTATTTTCGGGGGTCTACACTAAGTTTCTCAAAATTCTATAACTAGATTTGGTATACAAATGCAAAGACAAACAAAACCCAAAAATCATTTTTTGATCTGGCACAGTTCCAATTTTGACCCTCAAGTAAATGTAACCATTGAACTAGAATTTTCAATTCTGACCTACAACAGAATTGACCTCCGATTCTGACCCAAAATCTCTGACAAAAAATTTGTTTTCGCATCTCAGTAGTTTGTCGAAAAGGGTATGATCTGAATATGCACTCTAACTTGTTGTTCTGAACCCTTCCCTGCAAGAAAAATGGTTTTTTTGTTGTGGGGAGGGATTTTCCTTGGTGAAACCCTAGTTTTGGAATTAACCTCAAAGTATAATTGAAATTGCATAAGTAAAAAAAAGTAAATGAATAAATTCACCTTGCTTGTATGGAAACCCTTGTTGCGGATTCGAATATGTGGATCCACAAGTATGTATGCACCAAATGGATGTAGAATGTAAAATTTAGGATGTAACAAATTAATTGCTTGTAGATCTTCAACACCAATCTTTAATGGATATTTGAATAAGAGGAGGCTTCAAGGAATGTGGATGGATAAATCTTCAACAAGAGGGCACCATAGAGCTTGAATCCTTCAATGGCTACCAATGGATCTCCTTGATGAATTGAGTGCTTGAGAAGTGCTTGAATGATTGAGAATACATGAATGCTTCAATGGTTACTTGGCTTGCTTAAAATATTGCTTCTTCACCTTTAGATTTCACTTCTTAAGTTCCCAAGTCTTTGTCTTATATTGTTAGAGAAAATGAGAGGAAAAAGATTCCTTATATATGAATCTAGGGGACAATCTGATGACATGTAACTGATTGAATTTTTTGAAGTTGTTAAGTTGATCAATAAAATGTAGAAAGATAACACAAGACATTAAATCAGTTAACAGATTGTATTGTCATTGATGTCAACTTGATATAATCTAATCGGTTATAATCAAAGTGTCAAAGACTTAAGAGAAACAAAGAGAAAAATATTATGCTTTCAGTAATGTATAAAAGACAAGAATTCACTAAGTGACTTCAAACACTGATGACTAGTGGAACCCAACAGACATAGATCACCAAAAGTTAACTCCTAGTAATGCTCGGGGAATGAAACTAATGAGCATTCCTTAAGAGAAGAATCACAAGCATTACCGATGACTAGAATTACAGTGTTAACCGACAAGAAGAACTTTGCTATGAATCCCAAAGGAGAGACAACTATGAAGGAAAGACAACACCAATGGAGTTGCCAGAGGAGAACTAAAGTGTTGACCGAAGCTATCAAAGAGTTAAAACACCAAAGTTAACTAGATTTTAGAAATGACAAAATATCTAGCTGGCAGAGCTAAATATAGACTTAACTAGTTGTCATCATTATTTTCATCAACAATATAAAGCCAGAGATAAGTAAAGGATTTAAAGTTGTTTTGTCTAGTTGGAAAGAAGGTTTCTATGAGATAAAATAGGAGTTTTGCTTTAAATTAGGATTGGCTAAGATTGCAAATCATGCCAAGAAAAACAAAATCAAGAAGAGAGAAATGGTGATATCATGTCTATAAACAAACAACTTAATTCATTATGAATTAAGGGGAGTGAATGAAAAAGATGATTCTGAAGAGATACTGATGAAGAACAGCATCATATAGTACTGATCAATCAAGCTAAGGAAAGAGATAAATATTTCTATGGACACCGAGCAACAGATCATACTATTTTAGTTTAACCATTGATTTAGAAAGTCTCTTAACCGAGAAAGATTTAAAGATCCTTTTTATATTAAGATACATCCCAAGGAGTATCAAAAATTTTGATCATGAAGATAGCAAGAGATGCCAGATACCATTTGACAAACTATAGTTTTGTCATAAATGGTAGCATAGAGATGCCCGATATCAAGTGAAAAACTAATCTTTTAAATCCTCTAACAAGGTCACACTTTACAGTGTGTTTATAACCTTTAACTGGGTTGGCTCTTCACCGAGCTCACTTCAGAAGAGTGAAAATGTTGGGTTACCAGTCCCAAGTGGTTTTTCCCTTAACAAGGTTTCCACATATAAATCCATGTGTCAATGTGTTTATGAGTCATTACTTTGGTGTTTTACATTACGCATAACTAATCTGGATTGATCGGTATACACTAAGCTATTTATTGCCATTTGGTAAATTTAAAGACTACTATTCGCTAAACATTAAGAATAAGGTTTAACAAAGCACTCCGAGTAGTAGTTATTTATTAAGTATATAAAAAGGCATACAGCTTGTATGACTAAAGATAAAAAGAGGCTAAATATTGTGGTTCTAAGTTTTTGGGTTGATTTATTTGAATATTTTTTAGGCTACCTATTTACCCCCCGCCTCTAAGTAATTACTAACACAATCTTATAGAGAGGCCTACATAGGAGAATTAAATTACAATTAGACCTATGCCCCTAGAAGAGAACCTATATTAAATACAATTTTATAATTGTTGCTTCGAAGACCAAAATAGCCGATTTGCAAGTGGGAATTAATTCTTTCTGAAGCCCGACATCAAAAAACCCTAAAAACTAGAAATCTGGACCTTGGGTTAGAAAAAGGTTGATTCTAACCTAGGTCAAGGTTGAGGTTGATCTTGACCTAGGTCAAGGTTGAGGATGACCTTGACCTAGGTCAAGGTTTAGGTCAACCTTGACCTAGAAAGGTTTATTTTGACCCTGAGGTCGAAAATCTCAATTTGGAGTTTAGGGTGTTAGAAACAAGCTAGAGAAAACTAGAAAATGGGGTAGAATAGGGGAAAAAGCTAGATCCAAGTCAGAGATCAATTCAAGGAACTTGAAATGACCCCAAACCACTTACTCAGAAGGATAAACCAATCTACAATGGAAGTGCTTCCATTTTCTGACTATACATTTAGCCCCCACTATAGCAAGAGTATGGACTCAATACAAACTCTTGGTAAAGGAGATCATGAAGAATAGATAATCTTATTGAAATCAAAAGAGAAAAAGGAATCCTCAAGCCCCAAGGGACTTAAGTCTTTATCAACCCTGAGACCATGATAAGAGAGACATCCCTAGTTAAGGAGAAAGAGAGAGATGGTGTGATTACCTCTCCCAATGAGAACTTATGTCCTATTGTGAACCACACAAGAAAATGATGCAACTAGAAAGATGAAGTTGAACCGCCTAGTGAATGTGGCTACTCAATATCCAACCCATTAGGGAGATCTAGGCTTAAGGACACCTTTCAACCTTAAGGTATCAAAACATTGTAAATTCAAACTGGAGGGATGAAGAGATCTGTATAAATTTCGACTAGAGGGATCAAGAGATCCTGTAAGGTAAAGATCAATGCTTTAAGGATTATTATTTAATCCATAAAGAGAAAAAGTTTTAAGTTTTGAGAATATTTTGAATGTGTGTGTGTGAAAAAAGTGAGTAGAGTATATTCCCCCATGTTAAAGTCATTGTTAACACTTTAACATGAGCAATGGATTGAATGGAAACATAGACAACTCTACTGATTACATTTCTACTACAAGATGCCCCAAATGAAGACAAATCAAGGGAAATACCACATAAACATACAAAGAACATAAAAAGGATCTACCTACTATGGGGTTTGTATGATCATAAAATAACATGTATATATAGATATTATATTATTGCAAATAAATTGACATCATTCCCCAAAGAAAGTAGAACTAAAATCACAATGGAGGAAAGGCAACTCAAGAGGTACAAAGAAGAATCTTTTAAGACCACAACATGGAGACCAAAAAAAATCAGTGCTACCATGTCAAAGATCCAAGTGGACTACACAAGGAAAACATTTATGAATAATAGTACACGTACAACATAACATGAAAACAACATATAGAAGAGAAAAAATACATATAGAGGAATTGTACAAGAGGTTTGATTCCTTTATCACCTTGCACCAACAAAGTAACAAGGGTCATATAAAAGAGTCTAACAAACATTTAGAAAACACATTACGGGAGAAGCACAATACAACAGGAAAACACAAAAAGGGCTACCACGAAGGACAAGCCAATAAAGCACATCGCCTACTCTCCCCATCTCAATTGATATCATTTAGGGAAGGTGGGAAACTCGCAAGAGGGACTATATCCAATATAGTAGGAATAATAGACAGTTCCAAATAATGATCCTCTTGAGAACTGTGTAGCTTAATACTAGGTGTAATTATCAATTGAGTTGAAAGAATATGAGGTAAATTAGTATCAAGATCAATGGTCTCATATTCATCACTAGGATCAGTAGGATCATCAAGAGTATCCTCCATATCAAGATTAATTAAAATAGGATCTAAGATGTGAATAGAATCACCATAATCATTCATCTTAACATTATTATGAATATTAACTTCTTTCAACACATCAGACATAGGTTGGTAAAAAGAAGGTAAATAATTGAAAAGACCAGAAGAATGGGCCCTAGCATTAGCTCTATGATTCTTACATTGTTCATTACCAAATTTATTATGATTTACTTTGTTTGAAAAATGTTGAGAACCAGGAGGAATAACAACTGGTTCCTTCACAGGTTCTATACGAGGATTAGTAGGATTCATAGTAGGCTGAGAAGTGACACTAGTGGTATAGGAGCACCTAGGTAATCCTTAAAGCCCTCTCATTTTGGCTTGTATAGGACCTTATCCAAGTCAGAGTGTGTGCTTAATTTGGACCTTAGAAGGTCATGCAAGATTTTTTACTAGGTGGATAGATAGTTAGTATCTAATCCAACCTAGTTTAGTTAGGTTTCTTTATTGCAATTTTGGTCTAAATGGGAAATATGACCTAAATGTGTTCTAGACCCTAGCATAGAAGGAAAGATGATTTTGTAGGAATTTATGAGGTTGGTTCATCAATCTATAGGGGTTAGAGGCACTAAAATATAGGGAGGAGTCATAAATGCAAAGATGCCAAAAGTTGCTCAAAAGTTGTCATGACAACATTTGCATTTTTTTGCAAATATTGCATGCAACTCAACAACTTTGGATTCCACTCATTGTAGGAGTGGGAAAGTAATGAACCAAGCATAGAAAAAAGGAGGAAGCATCTTAAAGATTAATTTAACTAATTTCTCAAGGATGAAATTTTGTAAGCAAGTTTTTGAATAGTGAAAGTGACTGCAAATTTATGTTAGTGTGATTTTTGAGTATTTGGTGTTTCAAAGCATCTTGATGGATTGAATCCTAAGAAAAAACTATGGATTCATGTATAGGGGTGTATTATAAGAACTTTTCATTTATGGTTTTATTCTTTTGGATTTATTTTTCTATCTATAGAAAAATAATGCTAAACTAGGTAGTCTGCTGGTGTTATTCAGGGTAACTTTGCTTTCATGGCTCCCCCATGAAATTCAACCATGGAAAACATAAAGGGTTGAATTAAATTATTAGGGGAGCCATTTTAAATAGTGTATATAGAGGTAGGAGGTCAAGACATATTTTTTACTATTTATAAGGTCATTCCCTAGGTGAGTTAGGAGAGCCTGGTTAGGAGTATGACATTGATAAATCCATTTGCAGAGACAAGGGAGTGTAATGGAGTACTAAACCAACTATAGTCCTAGTTTTATTAGGGTCTCATAGGTCCCTAGTGTTGATATTATAGCTTATCCAATCCATCTAGATTGATTTTTGAGGAGAAAGAAGAGAGTTTCTAGTAGAGAGCCAAAATAGGCCTAAAAGCCCTACTTTTTAGGACAATGATGTACAAAGAGTTTGGGAACCTTAGACCTTAGAAATATTTTAGGTCTTTGAAAAGGGTATCTAGATCCATGATCATTTTTTGGGGTTGTGAGCAATTTTTGAGAGATAATCTAGAAAAACCCTCTGGATAGGGCTAATAGGATCATTAGGCCTAATAGGACATTTTGAAGGCAAATTGTGAAGTCAACAAAATTGGGCTTGAAGACTTATGGAAATGGAGTAGAATAGATGCATAAAAAAAATTCCAAGCCTACACATGGCCCTTGTTGCAAAAGAGAACTTGGTATGAAGTATTTGGCATTGAAATTCTTCAAGCCATAGGAAGCATTGAGAGAAAAGTATGAGATAGTTGTCCCTTAGAGTGAAACACAAAATTGGAGACTCCTAGAGAAGAGATAGGAGTGGTCTTAGGTCCAGTACCTAGAGACTAGAGAGGTCCTAAAGAGATATTGGGATCCTAAGTGGACTAGAAAGAGCAAAGTCTAGTCTAGAAGCATTTGTGTAAGCACACTCTACAAGGTTACTTCTATCAGATTGGTATCAGAGCCTCTTTAATAAGGCTTGTGGTTAATGTAAAAACCAAAGAAATGCATTGCAGATTCAATAATTGTGACTAATTTTTAATTAGAAAAGAAGGTGGATGAAAAAGAGGAGAATAGATTACTCTGAGATAGGCTTGCTCAATTGTAGAAAAAAGTGGATGAATTTGATGTAAAGGCAGATGAAGTGAAGGATAGAATGGAAGGGAAAGGAAAAGAGGTTTCCCTTGAAGATGAAGTCCCTAAATCTGATCCTATCCTTCAAGAGGAACCATTTTTTCAAGCCCTAAAGGCTATGAGTGGTAAAGCATTGGAAGGAGTTCCCATTTTCAGTGGCAAAATGGAACCAGAAGTAGTCCTTGATTGGATAGAAGGACTAGAGAACCATTTTGAGTGTGATGGAATCAAAGAGGATCAAAAGGTGAAGGTTTCTAAAGCAAGATTGAGGGGATCTTCTCTCACTTGGTGGAATTTCATCAAAGATGAGAGAGAGAAGGAAGGGAAAAGACTCATTGCTTCATGGAAAGCTATGGAAGCAATAATAAGAGATGCTTACGTCCCTGAGGATTATTAAATCCAACTCCACAAGAGAAGACAAGGTCTAAGATAGAAGGACCTGGAAGTCAAATCATACACTCAAGAGTTTCAGAGACTTTGTATGAGGTCAAGGATAGCAGAAGATGAGAAAGTGAAAGTAGTAAGGTATCTTAATGGCCTCAAATGGACCATTCAAGATGACATGAGACTTTTGACTCTAGATACATTTCATAAATTCCACCAAATTACTATCAAGGTGGAGGATAAGTTGAAGAAGAAAAAAGATTCCAATACTTCAAGAGGAAGAGGTAGAGGAAGAGACACTAGAGGACAAAGAAGAGGTTATAGAGGGAGAAGCTTTGAATCTAAAGGACAATCAAAGACTAAGCTCACTGAACAAAATTAAGGAAAATTCAATAGAGGGAGTTCAAGAAGAGGGAGGAACTCTAACAATACAGGAAGATGTAGTAGTCATGGGAGAGGCAACTATTTTGCCAACATGAATTTTTATCACTGTAATCAGTTAGGACATCCAGCCTATAGGTGTCCAGAGAAGGGAAGTACCTCTCAAGGAGGTGACAAAAAAGGGAACTATGTTCATGAAGAGACTAGTGGGAAAAAGAATCCTGAAGTACCATTGGAATCAGAGGAGGGAGAAAACCTTATGATGATGAGAACTCTAATAAAAGAACCAGTGAAGGAAGAAAGCAGTTAGAGGGGAGAAGTGTTTAGAGTAAAGTGTAATATGATGGGAAAAGTGTGTAGAGTCATCATATACTTAGGATCAACTAACAACATAGTGTTAGAGGAGGAAATCAGTAAGCTGAAAATGACAAGGATACCCCACACCAACCCTTACAAGGTCACGTGGCTAAATAAAGGATAACATTTCCTAGTTAATGAACAAGCTTGGGTGGAATTCTCCATTGGGAGCTATAAGGATAAATTTTTGTGTGATGTCTTACCTATTGATGCATGTCTCTTTCTCCTAGGTAAACTATGGCAACTTGACTAGATGACTATGCATAATGGAGTGAAAAACTCCCACACTTTCAAGAAAGACAATGTGACATACAAAATCAATTCACTATTGGAGGATGTAGAAGTGAAGTCTACTAGTCCCAATGTTCTCATGGTGTGTGAAAAGGATTTTTTAGAGACTCTATATGAAGGAGAAGGAGTTGGCTTTGCACTAGTGTTCGCCAAAGGAAGTTGCAGATAAACTAGAGAAGAGGACAAAGATACCCAAAGAAGTTCAAGAGATGCTAGTAAAGTATCAAGGGATAGTGAGTGATGGACAACCAACAACCTTACCACCTAAGAGGTCAGTAAGCCACCAACTAGACCTAATCCCTGGAGCTACCCTACCCAATAAGGAAGCCTATAAAATGACTCCCCAACAAAATGAAGAGATTGCTAGACAAATCCAAAAACAATTAGAACAAGGTCTTATAACAAAGAGAATTAGCCCTTGTGCCATACCCACATTCCTAGCACCTAAGAAAGGGGGAACTTGGAGATTATGTACAGACTCCAGAGAAATCAATAGGCTTACCATTTGGTATAGGTTCCCTATCCCTAGGATAGAAGACCTAATGGACTATTTAGGAGGGGCTAGATACTTTACAAAGATAGACATAAAAAGTGGTTACCACCAGATAAGGGTGAATGAAGGGGATGAGTGGAAAACAACCTTTAAAACCATAGAAGGACTATATGAATGGCTTTTCATGCCATTTTGGTTGTGAAATGTCCCATCAACATTTGTGAGGTTGATGAATGAAGTACTTAAAGAGTATACTAGGAATGTTATAGTGGTCTACTTAGATGATATAATCATCTATAGAAAGAAAAGGGAGGAGCACCTCAAGCACTTGGAATTAGTTTTTAAGAAGGAGTAGGAAGAGAATTTGATGATCAACTTAGAAAAGTGTGAGTTCCTCAAGACAGAGCTCATGTACCTTGGTTTTGTGCGATCACAGGGCAACTTAAAAATGGATCTAAGCAAAGTTAAATCCATCATCAACTGGCCTAATCCAAGGAAAAGAACTAAGGTAAGGAGCTTTCATGGTCTTGCACAATAAAATAGAAAGTTTATTAAACATTATAGTGCAATATGTGCTCCTATGTTAGATACAATTAAGGGAGGTATGAAGACCAAGTTTGTTTGGAATGAGAAAGCTAATAATGGATTTGAGCTACTGAAAAAGAATATTGCAAATCAACCAATTTTGGTTATGCCAAGCTTTGAAAAATTGTTCATAGTGGAGTGTGATGCTAGCAATGTGGCAGTTAGGGTTGTCTTAAGTCAGGAAGGAAGACCAGTGGCTTTCCATTCAAAGAAATCGAGTGAAGCTAAGAAGAAATATTCTTCTTATGAACTAGAGATGTATGCTCTAGTCCAATCATTGAGAAAATGGAGGCATTATCTATTGCCAAAGGAGATTATTGTCTATTCTGACAACCAAGAATTTAGTTTCTTGAGCTCACAAGACAAATTGAGTCATAAGCATATGAAGTGGGTTGAATACCTACAAGCATATACATTCAACATCAAACACGAGAAATGGTTGCAGAATAAAGTTGTAGATGCTTTGAGAAGAAGAACATTGACCATTCAAGAGATTCAAGTGCAGAGTATGGGAATTGACAACTTCAAGGAAATGTATGATGAAGATGAGGAATTTGTAGACATCTACAAGGTATGTCAAGAGTATAAAAATGACTTTCATAGTCAATACTCTTAATACACTTTGCAGTACGGTTTATTGTTTAAAGGGGGTCAATTGTGTATCCCTAGGGTATCCATTAGAATGAATCTCATACAAGAGAAATACAATGGTGCACTTAGTGGCCATCTTGGGGTTAACAAAACTGAAGAGTTAGTCCAAAGATTATATTTTTGGCCCAATACGAACATGGCTGTGAAGAGATATGTTGAGGGTTGTGTTAGCTGTCATAAGGCCAATGGAACATCTACAAATGCAGGCCTATATCAACCCTTACCCATTCCAACCAGACCATAGGAATGTCTAAGAATGGACTTTTTGGTAGGTTTTCCCAAGACTAGACAAGGGATGGGCAGTGTCTATGTGATTGTAGACAGACTTAGTAAGATGGCTCACTTTGTGCCATGCAAGACAACAAATGATGCCAGTCAAATAGCTTCTTTATTCTTCAAGGAAGTTGTTTGGATTCATGGTTTACCACTGATTACAGTGTCTAATAGAGACACCAATTTTATGAGCCACTTTTGGAAGACTCTTTGGCAGAATTTGGGGACCAACTTATCATTTGGATTTGTCTACCATCCTCAGTCAGATGATCAGATAGAGGTAGTAAATAGGATCATTGGAAATCTCTTAAGATGTTTAACAAAGGACTATGGTCAGACATGGGATCAACTCATAGGCCAAGCTGAATATGCCTACAATGATACTATTAATAGGACCACAGCGAAAAGTCCTTTTGAAATTGTATATGGCATTCATCTTAGAGGCATCCATGAACTTAGAGAACTCAAAGGTGGAACTAAAAGAAGTGGATATGCTGAGGATTTTGCATATGCTATGAAAGAGGTTTATGAAATAGTCAAGAGCACTCTTAATTGTTGGAAAGTGACATTGCAAGCAGTTGTTATTTTGTCATTGATGTCAAACCTTAATTGGTGAGACTATTGTTATCTATTTGAGTACCATATCTACTGATTGATGAAGAAGAATTAACAAGAAGACCAATTGAATGGTTGAGTTAAGGCAATTC
This sequence comes from Thuja plicata, assembly GCA_018584345.1. Lineage (NCBI taxonomy): Eukaryota > Viridiplantae > Streptophyta > Pinopsida > Cupressales > Cupressaceae > Thuja > Thuja plicata. The sequence continues at coordinate 215,283 of MU225254.1, read as the reverse complement.
AAAGGGTACTTGATTAGTTGGCTGGCAAAGTAATTTGTTGTTTATCTTTAAAAGACAATTTTTCTAGCTGTTTTGTGCCGAGAAAAGTTGTTTGATGCTGAGCAAAGTTGCTTGTAATGAGAAAAGTTGTTCGATGCTGAGAAAAGTTTCTTGTGACGAGCAAAAAGTTGTCCATTGTTGAGCACCATTGCAATTGTCGAGTGGAAACAATGATGTTGGCCGACTTACAAAAATTGGATTAATGATGAGATTTGAGATTTCTGGCCGACTTAGTTAATTTTATTGGGATATGTAATGTTTATTAAATATTGATCCACATCATTTAATATATGGGAAACAGTAATTAATGCATGATTTCAAGATTTAATTAGAGACTACTTTGGAGAAGTAAATGTAATGCAAAGATGGAATGATCTGTTGGATCTGACCTAACCTAAGATCTACGATCTTGTTTAAGCGGCATCATATTTATCTGACCTAGACAAAGAAGTATATGATAACCTCAAGAGGTTATTTTTAGTATGTGTGGAAAAGTTGATGAGTGTATGTGTATGTAAGAATTTTGCGTAGTTGATTTATTGTTTAGCATGGTCTAGTAGAGAAGGAAAAAGGCAGAAGAAAAGAGTTGCATGTGTGATTGCTAGATGGATTTCCAAGCAGATCAGAAGGTTGAAATGACAATGCAGGCTATCCAGTAAGTTAACATCAGAGTTGTAATTGGATCTGAATCTGCAAAGTAATTTTTATGTACTAGATCACAAGTGCTAATTAATTTCTTACCATTATATCAGTTAAATCCTTTAACAAGGTTGACTTAACAGTCATTTGTATAAATCCTCTGACAAGGTGACATTCAGGTTGGAATGTTCTAAGTCCTCTAACAAGGCCACTCCTGATAGGGTGACTAAATTCTTTAACAAGGTCACACCTAGCAGTGTGTTATTATAACCTTTAAAAGGGTTGGCTCCTCATAGGGCATCACTTTAGAAGAGTGAAAAATTGGTAGCATGTTACTGGTGGTTTTTCCCATATTGGGTTTCCATGTTAAATACTTGTGTCAACTTGTGTGAATGCTTATGTTTTTCTTTACTGTTATATTTCTACAAGTTAATACTACTATTGTTGAGTAGATCTAAAATAGAGAAAAGTTTTATTTGCTACATCTAGACCTGAGGATAACTGATTCACCCCCCCCCCCTCTCAATTATTATAAATTCATTCTAACAANATTCCCCCCCCCCCCCTCTCAATTATTATAAATTCATTCTAACAATTGGTATCAGAGCTTTGGTCTCCTGAAAATAGTTTGAAGGTACTTGGAGAAAAAAGATCAAGATGTATAAGAAGGAGGTTCCCAAGCTGAACAAAGATAACTTCCCTGCATGGCAGAGCTTGATGAAACTACATTTGGCTAGTATTGGAGATGATGCTAAATGACTTATTGAACATGCCTATGTACCACCTTCCACTCCTCTCTCAGCTATACAACTAAGAGAAAAGCAAGAGCATAATCAAGCAATGTTGGAGATCGCCTCCTCATTAAGCTATTCAGAGTTTGATGATATAAAGAACTACACAAATGCAAAAGAGATGTGGGACAAACTTTCAACTATCTATGGTGGAGACACAAATGTGCTAAGGGCTAGATCAAAAAGTCTAAGAGGTAAGTTTGATGAGATGAAAATGCAAGAAGGTGAAAATGTCATTCAATACTATGGTAGAATAAAAGAAGTTGTAAATGCCATTAGAGGGGCTGATGGAATAATTGATGAGAACACCATTATGAGAAAGGTAATGATAACTTTACTTCTTGTATATTCTATTAGAGTTTTTTCTATTCAAGAATTGAGATGTACTCCTAACAATAATCTGAATCTGGAAAATCTGATACGTAGGCTCACTGCTTTTGAAATGTCAAATTATGATAACTATAACCCACAAGGGATTGATTCTTCTTTTAGATCACAACTGGTTCTCAATAAATCCAAGAACGGAAAGAAACATGTGGATAGTGACAATGACACTTCTGATGATGATCTTGAAGAACTTGAAGCACTTATGGAAAAAAGACTATCCAGAGGAAAAGGAAAATACAGAGGTAAACTTCCTATTTTTTTTTTTCATGCAACAAAGTTGATCATATAGCTGCTAGATGTCCTGACAAAAATGAAAAAGATGAAAGAAGGGACAAAAAATACAAGGAATAAAAAGATAGAAAGGATGACAGAGACTTTAGGAAATATAAGGACTACAAAGACAAAGGTAAGAAATCTTGTTATATTGCTGAAGAAACTTCTGACAATGACACTGATAATTCTGATGACAATGATATAGAAGTTGTTTATGTTGCAAT
>MU225254.1:178661-212071 GCA_018584345.1 Thuja plicata | reverse complement strand
CTAAAGTAGATCTAAAATATAGAAAAAGTTTTATTTGCTACATCTAGACCTGTGGATAACTGATTCACCCCCCCCCCTCTCATTTATTCTAAATTCATTCTAACAATTGGTATCAGAGCTTGAAACATGATAAAGTGTGAAATGCTTAAGATCTGATAGAGGTCGAGAGTTTATTTCTAATGAGTTTAACAGGTTTTGCAATGACTGAGGCATAAAGAGACAGATGTCCACACCCAGGACTCCTCCACAAAATGGTATTTCTAAACGAAGGAGCAGATATATTATGGACTGTGAAAGAACATTAATGATGGAGAAAAATGTTGTACAAAAGTATTGGAAAGAAGTTGTAAGTACTACAGTCTATACAGTAAATAGAGTTCAAGTCAAGAAAGGTACAAATGCTACACCTTATGAACTTTGGTATGGGTATGCACCTAGTGTAAAGTATTTTAGACTATTTGGAAGCAAATGTTTTATACTGAAGGACAATAGAAATGGAAAACTAGATGCTAAAGGTGAAGAGGGCATATTCCTTGGTTATTCAACAAAAAGAAAAGCTTACAAATGTTTGAATACTAATACTAACAAAATTGTTGAAAGTGCAAATATAAGAATTGATGAGTTTGCAGAAAGAAATGAATTTGAAAGTACACAAGAGCCTAAAAGCTATAGATCATTCGTATATCTGGATGAGGAAGATTCTAATTCACTACCTGAGACTACTGCTGAGCAACAACATGTGCCTGCTGAGTCACAAAGTGGAGTTGCCAAGCAACTGGAAGTGAATGTCAAGCTATCTGATGGAGATGTCGAGTCATAGAATCAACCAAAATTGAATCTCAACAATGAACCTAAAGCAAGGACTGAGCCTACCCTAGAAAAATATGTGAGAAGAAATCATAGTTCTGATCAAATCATTGGGTCAAAGGATTCTGTTGTTATGACACGAAGTATGTTGAAAAATGACACATGTCTGTTATGTGAATTTGAGCCCAGAACAGTGAAAGATGCCTTAGAAAATGAAGAGTGGATACAAGCAATGAACAAGGAAATTGAAAAAATTGAGAAGAACAAAACTTGGACACTTGTACCAAGGTTGAAGGACAAAAATATGATTGGCACAAAGTGGGTATTCAAGAACAAGATGAACAAACATGGAGAAGTGAAAAGAAACAAAGCTAGACTGGTATGCAAGGGTTATGCATAGGAGGAAGGAATTGACTATGGTGAAACCTTCACCCCAGTTGCCAGATTAGAAGGTGTCAGAACCTTACTTGCATATGCAGCCTATAAAGGATTCAAACTTTATCAAACGGATGTGAAATCTACATTTCTCAATGGTATCTTGGAAGAAGAAGTATATATTGAGCAAGCTGATGGTTTTGTAGATCCAAAAAAAAGGGATATGGTTTGTAGATTACACAAAGCATTATATGGATTGAAGAAAGTGCCAAGAGCATGGTATGAGAGATTGCACAATTATCTAATAAAAATTGGATTTGCAAGAAAAAATGACAACAACAACCTGTACTTGAAGATAGAGCAAAGCAAAGGTACATTATTAACTGAAATTTTTGTAGATGACATCATATTTACTGGACAAGATGTGCTATGTTAGAAATTTGCAACAGAGATGCAAACTGAGTTTGAGATGTCTATGTTTGGTGAAATAAAAATATTTGTTGGCTTGCAAATTCATCAAATAAAGAATGGAATCTATATCACTCAATCTAAATATATCAAAGAGATACTTAAAACTTTTGGAATGGAAGAGTCCAAACCAGTGAGTACACCCATGGCTACTAGACAGAAGATGACAAAAGATGATGACACAAAAGAAGTGAATCAAACACTTTATAGGTCAATGACTGGAAAACTACAATATGTTTTACATAGTAGACCTGACATTGCTCTAGCTATTGGGATTGTTGCAAGGTTTTCTGCTAATCCCAAGGAAACTCACATAATGGAAGTCAAGAGGATTCTAAGATATTTGAAAGGAATTGAGAACTATGGTCTATAATAAAAAAAGAATGACAAGTTTGAACTCAGAGTCTACACTGATTCTAACTGGGCTGGAAATGTTGATGATAGGAAAAGCACTACTAGTGGAACATTTCTTTTAAGAAAGAAATTGATCTCCTGGACAAGCAAGAAACATAAATGCTCCTCACAATCTACAGTCGAAGCTAAGTATGTGGCAGCAGCAGTTAACTATTCTAACATTGTGTGGTTGAAGATACTACTAAAAGGTATAAAGGAAGAAATTACTGATCCAGTTGTCATATATTGTGATAACACAAGTGCTATTAATATTTCTAAAAATCATGTTATGCACTCAAAGACAAAGCATATAGCTATCAAGTATCACTACTTGAGGGAGCTATTTTAGAGAAAAGAAGTGGGATTGGATTATGTGAACACTAAAGAACAATTAGAAGACATATTCACAAAAGCACTACCCAAGGATTCTCATGAGTATCTATGAGGTAAATTGGGGGTGATTCCCCTCATTGAGGCTAATTAAGTTCTGTATAGGACTGTTGCATCAAATATTTTACTCAGAATATTTGACACATTGATGCACAGTAAGTCACACTTTGGAATACTGGCTAAAGTTGTGAAGTTGAACAAGGAAAGAAAAGAAAAATGAGTCATAATCAAGGTGACATGATCAGCATGATACAGAAGATCTACATGATAATGATATTGACGTCCTTGGCATTGTTGTCAAAGAGGGAGAGATTACCTATAAGATAAGAGGGAGAGATCACTCATAAGAGAAAGAGAGATTACAAAGAGTGAAAAATTACATAGAGGCAGAAGTTACTGTTGGAAACATTGAAGTGATTATCTACTCAGAGGGAGTTTACAAATGATTATAGTGTGATTACAGACATAGAGGGAGAAATGTGCACAGATAAGAATCAGAACGAAGCTAAAGACATTAATGAAAATTTGTTCATATCAAGGAACACTGGTGAATTTTTGGATTGGTTGGTAACTATGTTTGTTAAATCATTGTTATAATATTTTTTGTTGCCATCAAAGCCAAAGAGGGAGATTATTGGAAAGTGACATTGCAAGCAATTGTTATTTTGTCATTGATGTGAAACCTTAATTGGTGAGACTATTGTTATTTGTTTGAGTACCATATCTACTGATTGATGAAGAAGATTTAACAAGAAGACCAAGTGAATGGTTGAGTTAAGGAAATTCAAAGGGTACTTGATCAGTTGACACTCTGGCAAAGTAATTTGTTGTTTATCTTTCAAAGACAGTTTTTCTGGCTGTTTTGTGCTGAGAAAAGTTGTTCAATGCTGAGAAAAGTTGCTTGTGATGAGAAAAGTTGTTTGATGCCGAGTAAAGTTGCTTGTGACGAGAAAAAAGTTGTCCATTGTCGAGCACCATTGCAATTGCCAAGTGGAAATAGTGATGTGGGCCGACTTACAAAAATTGGATTAATGATGAGATTTGAGATTTCTGGCTGACTTAGTTAATTTTATTGGGATATGTAATGTTTATTAAAGATTGATCCACATCATTTAATATATGGGAAATCATAATTAATGCATGATTTCAAGATTTAATTAGAGACTACTTTAGAGAAGTAAATGTAATGCAAAGATGGAATGATCCATTGGATCTGACCTAACCTAAGATCTACGATCTTGTTTAAGCGGCATAAGATTTATCTAACGTAGACAGAGAGGTATATGATAACCTCAAGAGGCTATTTTTAGTATGTGTGGAAAAGTGGATGTGTGTATGTGTATGTAAGAAGTTTGCATAGTTGATTTACTATTTAGCATGATCTAGCATAGAAGGCAAAAGGCAGAAGCAAAGAGTTGCATGTGTGATCGCTTGACAGATTTCCAAGTAGATCAAAAGGTTGAAATGATAATCCAAGCTATCCAGTAACTTAACATCAAAGCTGTAACTGGATCTAAATCTGCAAAGTAAGTTGTATGTACCATATCACAACTGTTGATTACTTTCTTACCATTGTATCAGTTAAATCCTTTAACAAGGTTGACTTAACAGTCATTTGTATAAATCCTCTAACAAGGTGACATTTAGATTGGAATGTTCTAAGTCCTCTAACAAGGTCACTCCTGACAGGGTGATTAAATCCTTTAACCAGGTCACACCTAGCAGTGTGTTATTGTAACCTTTAACAAGGTTGGCTCCTCACATGGCATCACTTCAGAAGAGTGAAAACTTGGTAGCATGTTACTGGTGGTTTTTCCCATATTGGGTTTCCATGTTAAATACTTGTGTTAACTTGTGTGAATGCTTATGTTTTGCTTTACTGTTATATTTCTGCAAGTTAATACTACTACTGTCGAGTAGATCTGAAATAGAGAAAATTTTTATTTTCTACATCTAGACTTGAGGATAACTGATTCACCCCCCCCCCCCCTCTCAGTTATTCTAAATTCATTCTAACATCAATGAGAATATAGAGAAGATCAAGACTAAAGTGGATGAGAGAAGAAGGGATGTCCAATTCAAGATTGGAGATCTAGTAATGGTTCATCTTAATAAGGCAAGACTTTAGAAAGGAACACCTCATAAACTTCAGATGAGGAGAATAGATTCATTTTCCATCCTAGACAAGTATGGAGAAAATGCCTAAAAGGTGGAACTTCTAGAGCATTTGGTTTTATAACTAGTCTTTAATGCTGCAGACTTGGTACTGTACAAAGGCCCAATCTCTGACGCTGATCAAATTTTGAATGAAGTAATAAAGGAGGTTGAAGAACTATGTTTTCCATCTACACCAATCAAACAAGCAGAGAGAATTTTGGTTTCTAGATTTTACAAGAAGACTATAAAGAAGGATTATAAAGAAAACTTGATCAAATGGAAAGGACAACCTGATGTAGATGAAGTGTGGATCAAGGAAACAAAGTTTAAAAAGTTGGGTGTTGATACCAACTTACTCAATCCAAGGGTGGATGGAAGTATTTTGTTTAGGGGAGGATTGTGCAGGAGCACCTAGGCAATCCTAAAAGCACTCAAGTTTTGGCTTGTATCTAAACTTAGCCAAGTCAAAGTGTGTGTTTAATTTGGACCTTAGAAGTTCATGCAAGAGGTATTACTAGGTGGATAGATAGCTAGTATCTAATCCAGCCTAGTTTAGTTAGGTTTCTTTATTGCAATTTTGGTCTAAATGGGAAATATGTCCTAAATGTGTCCTAGACCCTAGCATAGAAGGAAATATTATTTTATAGGAATTTATGAGGCTGCATTATTGATCTATATGGGTTATAGGCCCTAAAAGGTAGGGAGGAGGCATAAATGCAAAGATACCAAAAGTTGCTCAAAAGTTGTCATGACAACATTTGCAATTTTTGCAAATGTTGCATGCAACGAGACAAATTTGGATTCCCCTCATTGTAGGAGTGGGAAAGTAATGAAACAATAATATAAAAAAGGAGGAAGAAACTTAAGGATGCATTGGAATATTTTCCCAATGATGAGTCTTTTTAAGCAAGTTTTTGAATAATGAAAGTGATTGCAATTCTGTGTTAGTGTGATATTTTCGTGTATTTGGTCTTACAAATAATTTTAATGGATTTAATCCTAATAAAAAACTATGGATTGATGTAGAGGGGTGTGTTCTAAGAACTTTTCATTTAGGGTGTGAATCTTTTTGAGTTATTTTTCTATCTGTAGAAAAATAATCCTAAACTAGGTAGTCTGCTGGTGTAATTATGGGTAACTTTACTTTTGTGGCTCCCCCATGAAATTCAACCATGGAAAACATAAAGGTTTTAATGAAATTATTAGGGGAACCATTTTACATAGTGTATATAGAGATAGGATGTGAGGAGATATGTTTTACTATTTATAAGGTCATGCCCTAGGCAAGTTAGGATAGCTCGATTAGGAGTATGACAGGGATAAATCCATTTGGAGAGACAAGGGAGTGTAATGGAGGAATGAACCAAGTGTGTTCCTAGTTTTATTAGGGTCTCATAGGTTCCTAGTGTCAATCTCAGGGCTTAGACAATCCACCTTGGTTGATTTTTGAGGAGAAATTAGAGAGTTGCTAGTAGAGAGCCAAAATAGGCCTAAAAGCCCTATTTTTTAGGACAGTGATGTAGAGATAGTTTGGGAACCTTAGACCTTAGAAATATTTTAGGTATTCCAAAATGGTATATGTATCCCTAATTATTTTTGGGGGTTTTGAGCAAGTTTTGATAGATAATCCAGAAAAACCCTCTGGATAGGGCTAATAGTATCATTAGGCCTAATAGGACATTTTGAAGGCAAATTATGAAGTCAACAAAATTGGGTTTGAATAATTATGGTAATGGAGTGGAATAGATGCATAAAAAACATTCCAAGCCTACACATGGCCCTTGTTGCAAAAGAGAACTTGGTATGAAGGATTTGGCATTGAAATTCTTCAAGCCATAGGAAGCATTGAGACAAAACTATGAGATAGTTGTTCCTTAGAGTGAAACACAATATTGGAGACTCCTAGAGAAGAGATAGGAGTGGTCTTAGGTTCATTAAGTAGATACTAGAGAGGTCCTAAAGAGCTATTGGGATCCTAAGTGGACTAGAAAGAGAAAAGTCTAGTCTAGAAGCATTTGTATAAGCACACTCTACAAGGTTACTTCTATCAACTGGGAGGTTGAGTAATAGAGATAGAAGTAATGGATAAAGGAGGTATGGAAGGAGTAGGAAAAAAACCATGGTTAAGATCTATCTTGGGCATGCTTAACTCGATAATCTTGCAATATTTATATATTCTTAATATGAATGAAAAAGCTTATCAGGGCGAGCAGGACATGAATTAGGTAATGTAGGCCAAAATAAATCAAGAGTAGCACAATCTCTAGGCCTAGAAGGTTGATACAAACTATGATCAATCATTTTCACTTCTCCATTATGAATGAACTTAATATGCTTATGAATAGGAGAAGCAATAGCATGCATAGCAGTTATCCAAGGCAAACCAAATTTGACTTGAAATTGATCAGAAGTAGGAACGACAATGAAGGTAGTATCTACAAATTTACCACAAAGTTCAATAGGAAAGCTAATAGAACCAAGTGAAGGATACACAAAACCATCACAAGTTTGGATCCATGCATCAGATGTATCATAAAAATCATGTTGTAGGTTTTTCATAAAAAAAAAATTCTCAGCAATGATATTTATTAAATATGTCAGATCAACAAGATAGCCACCAGTAGGTATCTTAGAAATCCTAGCATAACTATAAAGGGGACCATCGGGAGCTTTAATAGTCTCAAAATCATCAAAGGTAATTGAGAGTTCCCTAGGTCGTTTATCCTTAGTTTGTTTCTAAGGGTTAGGTGGAACTTGAAGTTGAAGTGGAGGTGAAGGATCTTGAACAGTAGGTTGAGGTGAAACATTGCACTCCACATTATTAACAATGTGATTGAGATCATCCATCTTTGAATCGTAAACAATATCCACAGAAGATAGTTTAGTGATGGTATTAATATCATGTGTGGGTAAAGGATTCGTATAGATTTGAAGGTTTTGATTAGGAGGAGAGATAGATTTGTTCTCATTACCATCAAAATTATCAATAGATAAAGCATTAGAATAGATTAAGTCTTGAGCTTTATGCTTTAAAGAATAACATTTTTTAGTATCATGGCAATTCTATCAATGGTATTGACAAAAAGCTTTAGAATCAAAGGATTTTGATGCCATTGTGTAAGGGAGAAGAGGTCCAATAGGAGGAATGGTAATCATATTAGCACTTAACAACCTACTCATAATAGAATGTAAAGCTTTAGAGAGAGGGGTAAACATACAATCCATACAGAAAGAAGAGGATGCAGAAGTGGCATTGTTGGATGCAACATCAACTTGATCAACAACCACATTTATCTGTTTATTAATCTTGAAATATTTTTTAGGTTTCTAAAACTTATTAGGATTACAAGAAACATCACTCTTATCAACTGGAACAGGAGCCATTGGAGTGTTTCTCTCAAATTGACTCACTTGTAATTGATAATGATGAAGTGTTGCACAAAGTTGTTGAAAAGAGGTAAATTTAGTAAGAAGAATCTTATCTCTAATATCCTTTTGTAAATTTGAAATAAACATATGATGAATATCAATATCAGGAACATGATAAGAAATCTGAGCATACAAATGCTTAAATCTACCAAAAAATTCAGTTAATGTTTCCTTAATGTTTTGTTTACAATGCATTAAATCAATTAAGGACACTTGCGGAATAATGTTATTTTAAAATTGTTGGATGAAGGTATTAGCAGGTTTAGGAAAAGAATCAATAGAATAAGGAGGTAAAGAACAATACAATTGGAAGGCCTTATCACAAAAATATCTAGCAAACAACTTAGCTAAAATCCTATGGTCATGAGCATAATCACTACAAATTATTTGAAATGTTTTAACACGAGAAACAGGATCTCCTTTACCATTTTAATTCTCAAGGTGAGGCATATAAGCTTTCTCAGGGAGAGTAGAATGAATAATGTCTAAGGATAAAGGAATACCCATGTCACATGTAGGAAAGATAAACTTGGATTGGATTAAAGATGGAAGTTGTTGTTGTAAAGATGACACAGTTTGAGCAAAACTAATAATTGTAGAATCATTAGAAGAAATAGCTGGCATAGAAATATTAGGAGCACTAGGAAAAGTGTAGGAAGTGATTGGAATGAAAGACACAACTGGTGGAACACTTTGAACCATACTTGGAAGGAGATTGGAATAAGTAAAAGATACACTATGATATGAAGGTTGTGAGGTAGGTAGAAATACTAGTGGGACGGTCATAGGAATAGACGAAATTGAGAGAGATGTAGTCATCAAAGGAGGAGTTTAAGTAGGAATGCTAGGAAAAGGAATAGAACAAGGTCCCTCACTAGTGACAAGAGGAGTGAATCCTAGATCTTGAGCATCTTGAGCTAAAGGTTTATCATTCAAATACACAAGATGAGTGATACCACACAAGAGATTAACAACTTGATCACTATCATGAAGAAATTTATTAAGAGACTCTATAGCTTGGATAAAATCTTAATTTGTTTTCTTGAATAAGCAAATTTCCCATTTTATCAAGATCTGTTGAAAGTTTTTGTACTTGTTTAGGAGGAACTCTTAAAGCATCATCCTCATCATGAGATGAGTGAGAAGATTTATGCTCCATAGAAGGATTGGAATCACGAGTGGTCAAATTGTCATATGGGATCCTAAGGAAAGGAGAGGAAGACTCAAGATCAAAGGAACCCATAAGTAGATGACTTCTTCTAGCCAAGATACTATAAGTAGGACTAGAAATGGTAAATCTCAAACACCAATGAAATGTAAATGAACTAATTTAGGAAACACGAGATTTTGATTTTTAATTTTTGTAATGTATATGCAAGAACATAAAATAAAGATAATCTAATATGCATGCAATATCTAATATAAAAATGTAAATCTAACACCAAAAAAGAAAGAGTTGTCTATCGCGGGTTCACCAAAATGTAACATAAGAAATAGGTATGAGGGGGGGGTTAATTTATGATATTAAATGGATTTTGTTACATTTGAAATTAGAATTTTTATTGAAATGTAAGGGGAAGATAAGATGTTCCTTTTAACCTCAAATACACAAAGGAAGGATACAAATTGATTAACCCCAAAGGAAGGATCAATCCATAAATGAAGCAATTGATTAGAAATGAGAGTAAAGAGGAAGACCTTAGATTTTGTTTATAGAAAAGGATGTGTGATATATTTAGCAAGATTAATAACTTTAATTGAAATAAATAGGAGAAAAGTAATAACCTCAAAATGTTATAGATATGAAGAATGTTGTTTTTGGGGGTCTGCACTAGGTTTCTAGAAATTTTGCAATAGGATCTAGAATAGAAATGCAGACACAAACTAAACCCAAATTTTTTTTTTTGATCTAGCACAGTTCTGATTTTGACCCTCAAGTCAATTTCACCATTGACCCAAAATTTTTGATTTCAACCTAGGACAGAATCAACCTCCAATTCTGACCCAAAATCTCTGACCAAAAAGTTGTTTTCAAATCCTAATAGTTTGCCAAAAAGGGTATCTAAATTTGCACTGCAACTCATTGTTTCGAACATATCCCTACAATAAAATTGGTTTGTTTGTTGGGGGGAGCAGTTTGCATTTGTCAAACCTCAGTTTTGGAATTAACCTCAAAGTATAATTGAAATTGCATAAGTAAAACAAAGTAAATGAACAAATTCACCTTGCTTATATGGAAACCCTTGTGGCGGAATCAGATAATTGGACCCACAAGTATCTATGCAACAAATGGATGTAGAATGTAAAATGTAGGATGTCACAAACCAATTTCTTGTAGATATTCAACACCAATCTTGAATATATATTGGAATAGGTGGAGGCTTGGAGGAATGTAGATGGAGAAATCATCAACAAGAGGGCTCCATAGATCTTGAATCCTTCAATGGATACCAATGGATCTCCTTGATGAATTGAGTGCTTGAGAAGTTCTTGAATTCTTGAGAATAAATGAATGCTTCAATGGCTACTTGGATTTCTTCAAATCTTGCTTCGTCACCTTTACATTTCACTTCTTAAGTCTTCAAGTCTTTGTCTTAGATTGTTAGAGAAAATGAGAGGAGAAATCTTCCTTATATATGAATCTAGGGTACAATCTTCTAGACAGGCCTACATAGGAGAATAAAATTAAAATTAGACCTATACCCCTATAAGAGGAAATATATTAAAAATAATTTAAGAATTGTTTCTCCAAAGACTGAAACAACTGACCTAGAAGCGGGAATCAATTCTTTCTGAAGCCCGACATCTAGAAACTCTGGAAACTTGAAATTCGGACCTTGGGTCAGAAAAAGGTCGATTTGGACCTAGGTCAAGGTCAAGGTCGACCTTGAACCATAAAGGTTGATTTTGACCCCAAGGTCAAAAATCTCAGTTTGCAGTTTACGATGTCAAAAAGAGGCTAGAGAAAAATGGAAATGGGGCAGAACAGGGTAAAAATCTAGATCCAAGTTAGAGACCCATTCAAGGCGCTTGACATGACCCCAAACCACTTACTCAGAAGGCTAAACCAGTCTACAATGGAATTTCTTCCATTTTCCGACTATACAATTATATTCATCTCAATACAATTCATCCATTCCTAGTAAATCTATGTTTTCTCTTTGGTATGTTTTATTGTAGGTTGGAGCCCATCCAGTGGAGATGATAGTCTAACACTTTTTCTTTATTTTATTATTGTAGGTTATATTCTACTAATCCACATGACTTAATAATGATAAATATAGGTAAACATATTTTAAAGGAAAGTGTCTAATATATCATGAAAGGAATGTTTACATTGGGTTCCTCGATTACACAAGTTATATATTTAAAACCAGATATAAAAATTACTTCTTTAGTTAGATGTGTAATCAGTTTTCAATCTTCTTTAAAGGAGATCTTTAAGTATACAATAATAATATGCTATTTTAAGACATATTTCAGAAACAAGTAATTAACATTTTTTTTACACAATAAGTTTGGCTAAGTTATTAACCCATTCTAATTTTTTTCCCATTTGTTATCCTATGAGAATAAGTAAGTGCAATAAGTTTGGTGAATTTCTAGGATAAGATCAAACTGAGAAAAAAAAATTGACAAGGAAAAATGTGTTTTTAAAAAAAATAAATAAATCAAAATAGGTTCCCATTTAAGATTAGATTTATGAACCTATATTTATACCCATTTTAAATTTTTTAGTTAATTTTTAGAATGGGTTCCAATTTGAGCTTAATCTTTCTCTTGGAATACCCACACCGATCCTACAAATCAAAAAGTATAAATGAGTGAGTTTCTCTTGTTACTCTTTAGATAATTGTTATTAATCACATCAAACTTATAGGCTTGTTCTTATGAATTAAAAAAGTCACTCTATTCTCAAAAGATTATGATAAGTTCACTTGGCACTTTCTCTCCTTAGTTCTATATAACTTTAGCTTTTATAGGAAGATTCTATATATGATTGAGGCATGTGTTTTCACCCATAATTTTTTTTATGGTTAATGCTTCATTTGCAAATATTCATTTGGGTTTCTAAAGTGCTCAGGCAGGGGAAATTCTTTCCACTTACCTCTTCATTTTTTGTCTAGTGTTTAGAGAGTAAATATTGAAAAAGAGTCTTGAAAGCCATTCTTAAATCTTTCAATAATTCATACTTGGCTAATGTTGGTTTTCACCAATAATTTATTGATGATATAATACTTATTGATTTAGCTTGCTTGGCTAAGGTTAAAGGTTGGAGGTTTTTTTTATTGGATTATGGTCTTTTTTGGGTTAGAAAATCAATCTACAAAAAAATGATTTTTTTTTGTATGAATACTCCTTCAAATATTCAAAATCATATTGCTAAAACATTAAATTGCTTTATTATTCATCTTCCTTCAACTTATTTTTTCAAGCCCTTTACCTCAAGTAGAAAACTTGGTCTAGTCTAGGATACTAGAGAGAGTTCAAATTAAGTTAGGTAACTATAGAGTTTCCCTCCTCAATAATGATAGAAAAATCTAGATTCTCTCAATTCCTATTTAAGGTACCTAAGATATCTAAATTATGTCTCATTTCTACATGCCTACTATGTGGATTAAAAAATTGACCTTATTAAAACATGGTTTCTTTGGTCTGGGGTGAAAACTAAATATTGTCTCTCTATTGTTAATTTGGAGAATACCAGACTTCTATGAAGATTGGATGGCTTAATGACATAAATACTCACGTTCTTAATCTTTCTCTATTGAGCACTATCAATTGGAAACTTACAAATGTGTCCCTTGAATGGACCACAATTATGGTGTCTAAGTGGCTCTAGAACAATCATAAAATTTCAATACTCACTGAGAATGATCTTTTGACTCAAGATTCTATTGTTTGGAATAATCTATTTAAAACCATACCTCTTTATATGTAAGGATTTATCTATAAGATTGGAAATGGTAGGAAGGATCTCTTTTTGAAGGATCCTTTGATCTCCTCTACCCCCATAGAATAAAACATGACTTTCACTTCTTTGTAAAATGTCCTAACTAATTAACTAGTATCTTGCATTCAAGAGTATTGGTATATTTATATCTCTCACTTCCCTTGAAAGTTTGATATATTATGGTTTGAAAAACCTCTCTATTTGGTGTATGGTGAATTTCTCCTCAAGAGTTTGAAATTTTACAAATTGGTTCTTGGGGATAAATAAATATGGAAAATAATCCCTAATTAGATCTACTCTAGTAGAAAAGGCTACAAGGTACTTCCCAAAAAATGGCTTGATACTTTTAAGTGGTCAAATGTTTGGAGCTCTAACATGATCCTAAAAAATTGTTTCTTCTATTAGACTATCTCCCATAGGAAAATTCTCACTTTGGATAAAATCTAGAAGAAATTGATGATGTTCGTCAATAGGTATGCTCTACATGAAGTAGATTTGGAAAGTTTAAATCGCCTAATGTTTAGCTTTCTATTTTCTTGAAATCTTGGGCAAATATTAATGAATCTTCTCTATTAAGTGGATTTTGTAAAATCATCATGAATTGAATTATCTGAACTTGTCTCCCATGCTTTCACCCTTTGGTTGTTGAGATATGGTGGAAAAATTTCCTTCATGCAAACTGAACTATATGGAAGGAACATAATAACAACATATTTAGAGATAAGAAAACTAGGTGGGAAATGATCTACTATTAATAATCTCAATGAAAACATCAAGTGTAGTCTCATACTCAAGAACAAGGTTGCTCCTTATACTTTGGACTTGAAGATTGCAAATTTTTAAAGTATTTCTAATTTCTTAGTAGGATATGTTCTCCACTTGGATTAAAATAACATAATTAAATGATCCCCCAAAACCTACATCGCTTAAATTCATTATTTTCATTCCACTTTGGAGAACTCATGTCCAACAAGTTGGGGTGCACTCATCAAATATGCTTTGTAAAATCTAAAGTTAGCTTATGTAGTCAATTAGGGAATCCAAACTTTGTATATGTCTAAGGTGGTAGTGATTGATCATATTATTAACTTGGTCATTGACAATGGATTTCACAACATTGTCACTAAGGAAGACACACTTAATGTCATTATGACGTTGATAGGGTCAGAGAATCGTGGGTGATCTATCTATGATTTTATCAGCAAAAATTAATATTTTTTATCCACCATGAATAATCCTAGAATTAAACACACACTTAGCAAATTCAAAAATTAGCTAATTACCTCTTTGTTATTGGGACTTAAGCTACCTCTATGAAAATGTATATTTTCATGCAAGATGTGTCTGATGAGGCTCGTGCTACTACATTGCATGATCAACTTACACATGTTGATGTAAGTCTCTTGCCATAACTTCTTAACGATTCTCTACCACAACCATAAAGGAAATTATTACACAAAGGAAAGGACTTTTTGGATAAGCTTTCCTTTCTCTCATCATCTCTTATTTTAGAAACTCTCATTTCTCTAGTTTCATTTGCTATTCTCTTTTGGAGTTTTTTTGTGCTCTCTAATTTTTAGGTCATCATGGGAGGAGATCTCATCTAAAAGGAGCCAAATAACTATGAATATTTCAAGAATTACCCTATTCTTTAGCCTATTCATAAAATGGGTAGTGTTGCTAATTATATGGATGGTATGAAAATTTTTAACCCAGATTTTCCTAAGAAGATTGCTAATTCATGGGATAAGGGTTCAGTAACAAGTAGTGGGATCTCCTTCATGGTAGCCATGGGATCTATTAATTTATTAACTACCTTGGTAAAAAATAGAATGGTCCTCCATAGAAAATATAAAGGGGTTTACAAGAGAAATTTTAAGAAGTTCAAGTGTCCAAGGGAAATAATCTCTTGCATCTGTTATGGCTTTAATATACAGATGAAGTTATATGTTAGTGGAAGGACATGGCACTTTTCCTCATCAAGTATATCACTTTGTAGGGTAGATTAAAATTTTTCACTCATATATGTTCCTTATGTTAAATCATTTCTAAGAAGATATCAAGCTTAATTTTCCGTATTAGGTTACCTCCTAGCTTTCCCAGTCCAATGAAAAAACCAAAAACAATGGCCAACTTCCTTTATATCAAGGGATTATTATTACATTGTATAACTTCAATTTATCCCTCCCCCCTAGCTTGACCCCTAAAACCTTCCTCGTTGTTAACACCAAATTAATTTTTGAGCTCTCTAACTAGAAAGATGTGAAAGGGAATGTATCCTCTTTTATAGACACTTTTCCCTCTAGTTCAAATAGAGTCAAACCTCAAAGAAAGAAACAAATAAAATCATGGCTAAAGAAAAAATTTTGATTGGACTAAGGAGTACCTTGATTTCTCTAAAGATTCTTCCTCCTCTTGTTCTACAAAGTTGAACTCGATCCAAATGAATACCCCCAAAATAAAATCTAGGCCCATGTGCCAACTCCTCTTTACAATAGGGAATATAAAACAGTCATTAATGAAAAAGCTAGGGAACTTTTTTAGTTGATTTTCTTGGAAGAAAAAAAAATTGTATGTTATTGCCAATATTAAAAATAATCAACATTAGGTTAGTGGGAAGTTGGAAGAGATTGTAAATTTTAGCAAGGAGATGATGGATAGGACTTCAAGATTTCTCTAGATTTTGTAGGATGAGCTTGAACACAGACAAGCTAAAAGGAAGAGAAAAGAAATGGAACTTATGAGGGAGATGGAAGATCCTGCTACATTAGCCTTGGAGAAACAAACACAAAAAATACTCCTTTTTGAACTTTCATAAGGGATTAAATCAAGAGTAGAAAGATGCTAAGGCACCTTTTCTTTAGTCTTCTGGTATCTATTCTTTTTGGTTTTTTGTGGGGCTCTCTCATGGTTTTTGTCTTTATTGGTTCTTTCATCAGTTTATTTGTTGCGTCTGTGTTGGTTGAATTCATTCCTTCTCAATTCACTTTTGGTATACCATTCAACTTTATCCAAGTGTTCAGGCCTCCACATGATTTACTTAATTAGAACAAAATTCACTAAATTTTACATCTCAATTTTTTTCTAGGGTTGTGTGATTAAATTAGGATCACCATTTTGATATGCGAGTGGGGTTTTATAGCTATGATAAATATTCCATTTACCTATCTTTCAAATATACCATAAAATAGGATATCTAAATAATTTTTTAGCCAATATATATAAAGTAGTGGTTGAAGAGATAATCCTCTTCAAATAAAGATAAATAAAATAAATTTCTTATATGATGAGTTAGAGTCTGAGATAAATTTAATGAAGCGATGCCAAAATAGAAAGGTATATGATTCTATCATAAGCTATCATAAATTCAATTTTGAGAAACAACACTTGTTATTAGTATTTCTTAGTTTGTATTTGTATATTACCATATAATAATATATTTTCTAAGAAATTTTATTCCTTTAATTAGAATTTCACCATGTGAATAACTAAAAGGAGAATATGTTGAATGCAAGTACAAGGGCATTCACAATGATTTGATAGAATATGTTCAATAGAGCAATTAATCTCGAATTATATATAAAATTGTTACTATTAGAAATACATATAATATGAATTTAATGTTATATCTATTCATGAGAAATTCAAGAGATCATATATTCCAAGCTTTAAGCTACACCTTATTTGAATCACGACCAAGATCATCTATAAAGTTTTATGAAATTCATAGGGCAAGTCATTGCAACAGTATGTCCTTTCATGAATTATGTTAGTGACATAAAAATGAATACATCCTTTAGAAAGTTGTATTTGACATGCTTTTAACTACTAGAAGAGAAGCATTAGGAGACTCCATATAAGAATCGTTTGAAAGCTAACTCGTGAAAGTGTACAAAGTGTTAAGCTTTGAACATATTTTATAATGCCAAAGTAGAACATTTGAAAATAAATGTTTAATAAATCCATATATCATTTGATAATTTAACACAATAATATAATAAAAATATTATAATTTCAATATTTTATTTTAAAAATAAATAAATAAAAATGGTCCTAGTTAGAAAAGTAAACTTCGCAATGATAACCTAGAAGACCCGAAACGCGATCACAAAAGGCTCCTCTATGTTGTTATATTATGTACTTTCGAGAGCGTCACGAAATGAGAAGCCAGCTTCCTACGTGGGCCAATGGAAAAAGCACAGTAGCCGACAACGCGACTTTGTTAAATGTGAGAAGCAAATACGAAACCATTCAGATCATGCGAGGAAAGATTCGTCTACGCGAATTCATGCGAATTAGAGTATACCACTAATATAGGCCTCGTGAATTATTCACGTTTAGTTTTCGTGAAGTCATTAATGAAGGCATATGAAAGCTACGGTTTAAGGGTTCAGTCACAGAATTAGAATTGAATTCAAAAACGTAATGAGTATTATCAAACCGTTAGCACGTGAGAAAGCATATTCTTATTCCTTAGCGTACACACTGAGGATCCCACTTTCATTACAACTTAGTAAAACCAAGTCCACGCTGAGCATTTCAATTTCTTTGCAACTTCTATAAAGAAGACACTTCTATTAGCCTTGCAAATAGAAGAAATCAAAGAAAAGATAGCAAAGAGAAGAAGTTGAAGAAAAGATAGCCAAAGATTGCGTATCACTAAGTTTCAAAGTGGGAAAATAGTTTGACCATTTTGTAAATACTTTTAACAAATGGTTTCGGTGATTGAAAGATCTATGCAAGTGGCAGCGCCCAAGGCTTGAAAGAGGGCAGCGAACAAGATTTGTAAAATAAAATATAGATCAGTTTATCATAGAAAAGTGCTACATACTGCAATATAGATCGGTATCTACAATATACCCTCCACTTTGTCCTTGTCCATTACCAACTGCCATCAGCTTGAAGATTTACCACAGGAAAAAGCCATGTGAACGCTAAAGTGGGCATTGAGTTCTAAAGTGAGGTAATATGACATTCAACGTTTGATAATAATGAAAAATATTTCTCTCACACATTCTTTGAAATATAAATAATAATTGTAAAAACTTATAAATTAGAGTTTATAGAGAAATCTGAAAAGGTTTTGATTCAGATATTGTGGGTGCCACTCAACTTAAAAATTATGCATATTTGCACTTATTGCCACATCTATCAAATCAAGGGATTAAAGATTGAAGAAATTGACTCTGCAAGAAACAAATCTAAGCTATTTGAGCTTACCGAGAGTCAGATATTTGTAATAGTTACAAGAGGAAAGATTGATGAAACTGTTATATTTCATATTGTATTAGTAATAGTATAGTATGATAATATAGTGTGTTGCCATCAATGCCAAAGGGAGATATTGATGACATGTAACTGATTGAATGTTTGAAGATGTTAAGTTGATCACCGAAACACAAAAACATAATGCAAGACATTAAATCAGTTAATGGATTGTATTGTCATTGATGTCAAATTGATATAATCTAATCAGTTATAATCAAAGTGTCATAGACTTCAGAGAAACAGAGAGAATATATTATGCTTTCAGTAATGCATAAAAGACAAGCATTCACTAAGTGACTTCAAACACCGATGGATAGTGCAACCCAACGGACAAAGATCACCAAAAGTTAAGTCACAGTGAAGCCCGAGAAAAGAAACCGACGAGCATTATCGAAGAGTAGAATCACAAGCATTATTGACGACTAGAATTACACTGTTTACTGACGAGAAGAACTTTGCAGTGAAGCCCGAAGGAAAGACAACCCTGAAGGATAGACAACCTCGACGGAGTAGCCCGAGGAGAACAGAAGTGTTGACTAAGGCTATCAAAGAGTTAAAACACCGAAGTTAACTAGAGTTCAGAAATGACAAAATATCTAGTTGGCATAGCTAAATATAGACTTAACTGGTTGTTATAACTATTTTCATCGACAAGATAAAGCCAGAGATTAGTAAAGGATTTAAACTTGTTTTGTCTAGTTGGCAAGAAGATTTCTACAAGATAAAACATGAGTTATGCTTTAAATCAAGATTGGCTAAGATAGTGGATAACACCAAGAAGAATAAAATCAAGAAGAGAGAAATAGTGATATCATGTCTATAAAGAGAAAACTTAATTTATTATGAATTAAGGGGAGTGAATGAAAAAGCCGATGTTGAAGATAAACTAATGAAGAGAAAATTTATATAGTCCTAAGCAACCAAGCTTAGGAAAGAGCTAAAGATTTATGCGGACACTGAGCAACATAACACATCATCACCGAGAAGAAACAAAAGTAGAGCAAAGGTATTGAAAAGATATATTGATCAGAATGGTTTAATGAGATTACAATAGATCTAAAAATTTGAAAGTATAAGTTGTATATGTGAACAGATCATACTATTTTAGTTTAACAATTGATTCAGAAAGTCTCTTAATCGAGCAGGATTTAAAGATCCTTTCTATATTGAGATACATCCCAAGGAGTATAAAAAATTTTGATCTTGAAGATACCATGAGATGCTAGATATCATTTGAAAAACTAGGGTTTGGTCATAGAAGGTAGCATCGAGATGCCCAATATCAAGTGACAAACTAATATTTTAAATCCTCTAACAAAATCACACCTAACAGTGTGTTTCTAACATTTAACAGGGTTGGCTCTTTAAGAGCCCACTTCAGAAAAGTAAAAAATTTTGGTTACCAGTCCCAAGTGGTTTTTCCCTTAACAGGATTTCCATGTTAAAAATCCATGTGTCAATGTGTTTATGATTCATTACTTTAGTGTTTTACATTACACATAACTAATATGGATTGATCAGTATACACTAAGCTATTTATTGTCATTTGGTAAATTGAAAGACTGCTATTCAGTAAACATTAAGAATAAGGTTTAACAAAGCACTCTGAGCAGTAGTTATTTATTAAGTATATCTGAAGGCATACATCTTATAGGACAGAAGATATCTAGAGGCTTAATATTGTGGTACTAAGTTTTAGGGTTGATTTATTGGACTATTTTTGAGGCCAATGATTTACCCCCATCTCAGTTATTACTAACACAATCTTCTATAGAGGCCTAGATAGCATAATTAAGTTACAATTAGACCTATACCCCTAGAAGAGGACCTATATTACATATAATTTAAGAATTGTTTCTCCGAAGAATGAAATAGCCAGCCCGGAAGTAGAAATTAATTCTTTTTGAAGCCCGACATCTGAAAACCCCAGAAACTTGCAATCTGAACCTTGGGTCAAAAAAGGTTGATTTTGACCTAGTTCAAGGTCAAGGTCGACCATGACCTAGGTCAAGGTTGAGGTGACCCAGACAGGTCAATTTTGACCCTGAGGTAAAAAAATATTAGTTTGCAGTTTAGGGTGTCAGAAACAGGCTGGAGAAAAGTGAAAAATGGAGTAGAATAGGGGAAAAAGGTAGATCCAAGTTAGAGACCCATTCAAAGTGCTTGACATTACCCCAAACCACTTACTTGGAAGGATAAACTAGTCTACAATTGAAGTGCCTCCATTTTCCGACTATACATTTAGCCCCCACTTTAGCAAGAGTATGGACTCAATACAAACTCTTGGTAAAGGAGATGATGAAGAATAGATAATCTTATTGAAATCAAAAGGGACAAAGGAATCCTTACGCCCCTTGGGACTTAAGTTTTTATCAACCCTAAGATCACGATAAGAGAGACATCCAATTTTTTTCTTCTGGATTTGATTGTGTCAGTGTTTTTAGCATCAACGTTTCGGATCACACTCCGTGATCCATCATCAGGATGAGAGAGTGCAAGAAATGTAAAAATAAGATGCAAATGAAATCTTATTTTTACATTTCTTGCACTCTCTCATCCTGATGATGGATCACAGAGTGTGATCCAAAATGTTGATGCTAAAAACACTGACACAATCAAATCCAGAAGCAAAAAACTAAAATAAATGGATTGTGGAAATATGATAATATTAAGAGAGACATCACCATTTAAGGAGAAAGAGAGAGAGAGAGAGGGTTTTATTACCTTTCCTAATGAGAACTTATGTCTGATTATGAACCACACAACAAAATAGTGCAACTAGAAAGATGGAGTTGAACCGCCTAGTGAATGTGGCTACTCACTAGTCAAAATATTGTAAATTGAAACTGGAGGGATGAAGAGATCCTATAAGGTAAAAATCCATGCTTTAAGGATTTTTCTTTAATCCATTAAGGGAAAAACTTTTAAGTTTTAAAAATATTTTGAATGTGTGTGTGTGCAAAACATGAGTAGAGCATATGCCCCCATGTTAAAGTTATTTATAACACTTTAACATGAGCAATGGCTTGAACAAAAACATAAACAACTCTACTGATTATGTTTCCACTATGAGATGCCCCCAAATGAAGACAAATCAAGGGAAATACCACATAAACATACAAAGAACATAGAAGGGATCTACCTATTATGGGGTCAATATGATCATAACATAACATGTATATATAGATATAATATTACTAAAAATTAATTGAAATCATTCCACAAAGAAAGTAGAACTACAATCACAATGGAGGAAAGGAAACTCAAGAGTTACGAAGAAGAATCTTTTCAGACCACAACATGGAGACCAAAAAGAATCAGTGCTACTGTGTAACAGTTCCAAGTGGACTGCATAAGGAAAACATTTACGAACAATAGCACAAGTACAACATAACATGAAAACAACATATTGAATAGTAAAGATACATATAGAGGAATTGTACAATAGGTTTGATTACTTTATCACCTTGCACCAACAAAGTAACAAGGGTCGTATAAAAGAGTCTAACAAACATTTAGCAAACACATTATGGGAGAAGCACAATACAATAGGCAAACAAAAAAATGGCTACCATGAAGGACAAGCCAATCAAGCACATCACCTACTCTCTCCATCTTGGTTGATATCATTTAGGGAAGGTGGGAAACTCACAAGAGGGACTATATCCAATACAGTAGGAATAATAGCTAGTTCCAAACAAGGATCCTCTTGAGAATCACGTTGCTTGATACTAGGTGTAATTATCAGTTCAGTTGAAAGCATATGAGGTAAATAATTATCAAGATCAATGGTCTCATATTCATCACTAGGATCAATAGGATCATCAAGAGTATACTCCTCATCAAGATGAAATAAAATAGGATCTAAGATGCGAATAGGATCATCATAATCATTCATCATAACATCATTATGAATATTAACTTATTTCAACTCGTCAGACATAGGTTGGTCAAAAGAAGGTCAAGAATTTTAAAAAAGAGAAGCATGGGCCCTAGCATTAACTCTATGCTTCTTACGACTTTCATTAGAAGATTTGTTACACTTGTCTCAGTTTGACACATGTTGAGAATTCTCACGAATAACCATTGGTTCCTTCACTAGTTCTATAGGAGGATTGGTAGGATTTGTAGTAGGCTGAGAAGCAACACTAGGAGGTTGACTAATAGAGATATCAGTAATGAATAAAGGATGTATGGAATGAGTAGGCAAAATACCATGGTTAAGATCTATCTGGGGCATGCTTAACTCAACAATCTTGCGAATGTTTATATGCTTAATATGAATGAAAAAAATGTTATTAGGGAAAGGAGGACATGAATTAGGTAATGAAGGGTAAATGAAATTAGGAGTAGCACATCTCTATGCCTAGAAGGTTGATACTAACTATAATTAATCATTTTCAATTCTCCATTATGATTGAACTTAATACACTTATGAATAGGAGAAGAAATAGAATGCATAGCAGTTATCCAAGGCAAGCCAAATTTGACTTGAAATTAATTAGAAGTAGGAATGAAAATGAAGGTAGTATCTACAACTTTACCACAAAGTTCAATAGGAAAGTTAATAGAACCAAGTGAACAATAGAGAAAAAATCACAAGTTTGGATACATGCATCAGCTGTATCATAACAATCACATTGTATGCTTTTCATAAAAAAGGTTTTCCTCAATAATGAAATTTATTAAAGATATGGGATCAACAAGAAAACCATGAGTAGGTATCTTAGCAATCCTAGCATAAATATAAAGGGGACCATCAGGAACTTTAATAGTCTCAGAATTATCAAAGGTAATTGAGAGTTTCGTAGGTCATTTATCCTTAGTTTGTTTCTGAGGTTTAGGTGGAACTTGAAGTTGAAGTCGAGGTGAAGGATCTTGAATAGTAGGTTGAGGTGAAACAACACACTCCACATGATTAACAATGTGATTGTGATCATCCATCTTTGAATCGTAAACAATATCTACAGAAGATGGTTGAGTGATGGTATTAGTATCATGTGTAGGTAAAGGATTCATATAGATTTGAAGGTTTTGATTAGGAGGAGAGACACATTTGTTCCCATTACCATAAAAATTATCAATAGGTAAAGCATTACAATAAATTAAGTCTTGAACTTTATGCTTTAGAGAATAACATTATAGTATCATGGCCATTTTGTCGATGGTATCGACAAGAAGATTTAGAATCAAAGGATTTTGATGCCATTGTGGTAGGGAGAAGAGGTCGAATAGGAGGCAAGGTAATCATATTAGCACTTAACAACCTACTCAGTATAGAATGTAAAGATTCAGAGAGAGGAGTAAACGTATGATTCATACGGAAAGCAATGGATGCAGAAGTGACATTGTTGGATGCATCAACAACTTGATCAGAAACCACATTCGTCTATTTATAAATCTTGACATAGTTGTTAGGTTTCTAAAACTTATTAGGATTAGGAGAAGCATCACTCTTATCAACTAGAACAGGAGCCATTGTAGTGTTTCTCTCAAATTGACTCACCTGTAATTGGTAATGATGAAGTGCTGCAAAAAGTTATTTAAAAGAGGTAAATTCAATAAGAAGAATCTTATCTCTACTATCCTTTTGTAAATTTGAAATAAACATATGGTGAATACCAATATCAAGAACATGATAAGTAAATGAGCATACAAATGCTTAAATCTACAAAAAAAATTAGTCAACTTTTCCTTAATGTTTTGTTTACAATGCATTAAATTGGTTAAGGACACTTGCAGACCAATGTTATTTTGAAATTGTTAGATAAAGGTATTAGAAAGTTTAGGAAAATAATCAATAGAATAAGCAGGTAAAGAACAATACCATTACAAGGCATTATCACAAGAATTTCTAGCAAACAACTTAGCTAAAATCTGATGGTCACGAGCATAATCACTACAAAGGATTTGAAATGTTTTAACATGAGTAATAGGATCTTATGTACCATTGTATTTCTCAAGGAAATGCATATCGGCTTATTGAGTGAGAGTAGCATGAATAATGTCTAAGGATAAAGGACTACCCATGTCACATGTAAGAATGCTAAACTTGGATTGGATTAAAGATTCAAGTTGTTGTAAAGATGACACAGTTTGAGCAAAACTAATAATTGTGGAATCATTAGAAGAAGTAGGTGACATAGAAATATTAGGAACACTAGGAAAAGTGTAGGAAGTGGCACAAATGGAAGACACAACTTTAGGAACACTTGGAACCACAGTTGGAAGGGGATTGGAATAAGTAAAAGGTACACTATGATATGAAGGTTGTGAGGTAGGTAGAAATACCGATGGTACACTCACAAGAATAGATGAAATTGGGAGAGATGTAGTCATCAAAGAATGAGTGTAAGTAGGAATACTAGGTAAATGAATAGAAGAAGGTCCCTCACTAGTGACAGGAGGAGTGAATCCTAGATCTTGAGCCTCTTGAGCTAAAGGTTTAACATTCAAATGCACAAGATGAGTGATACCACCCAAGAGATTAAAAACTTGATCAATATCACAAATGTCTTTCTTAAGATCCTTTATAGCTTGGATGAAATCCTGATTACGATTTTCTTGAATAAGTCAATTTCCCATTTTATCAAGTTCTGTTGAAAGTTTTGGTACTTGTTCAGGAGGAACTCTTAAAGCATCATCCTCATCATGAGATGAGTGAGAAGAGTTATGCTCCATAGAAGTATTGGAATCATGAGTGGTAAAATTGTCATCAGGGATCCTAAGGAAAGGAGAGGAAGACTCAGGATCAAAGGAACCCATAAGTCTATGACTTCGTCTAGCCTAGATAATATATGTAGGACTAGAAGTGGTAATGCTCATACACCAATGCAATTTAAATCAACTAATTTAGGAAACACAAGATTTTGATTTTTAATTTTTGAAATGTAAATGAAAGAACATAAAAGAAAGATAATTTAATATGCATGAAAGATCTAACATGAAAATGTAAATCTCACACCAAGAAAGAAAGAGTTGTCTATCACGGGTTCACCAAAATGTAACATAAGAAATAGGTATGAGGGGGGGGGGGGGGTATAATATATGATATGAAATGGATGTTGTTAGATTTGAAATTAGAATGTNAGGGGGGGGGGGGTGTATAATATATGATATGAAATGGATGTTGTTAGATTTGAAATTAGAATGTTTATTGAAATGTAAGGGGAAGATAAGATGTTCCTTTTATCCTAAAATACAAAAATGAAGGATCCAAATTTATTAACCCCAAAGGAAGGAGGAATGCATAAATGAATTAATTGATTGGATATGAGAGTAAAGAGGAAGACCTTAGATTCCATTTATTGAAAAGGATGTGTGATATATTTAGAAAGATTAATAACTTTAATTGAAATGAATAGGAGAGAATTACTAACCTCGTAATGTTACAGATCTGAAGAATGTTGTTTTCAGTGGTTTGCACTAAGTTTATAGAAATTCTACAACATGATATGGAACAGAAACATAGAGACAAACAAAACCCAGATATCTTTTTTCGATCAGGCATGGTTCTAATTTTGAACCTCAAGTCAATGTCACCATTGACCCAAAATTTCTAATTCCAACCTAGGGCTGAATCAAACTCCGATTCTGAACCAAAATCTTTGACAGAAAATCTATTTTTGGATCCTTATAGTTTGCCAAAAAGGGTATCCAAATCTGCACTCAAAATCGGTGTTCTGAACCTATCCCTGCAATAAAAATGGTTTGTTTCTTGGGGGGAGGAGTTTTCCTTGGTCAAACCCCAATTTTGGAATTAACCTCAAAGTATAATTGAAATTGCATAAGTAAAAAAATTAAATGAACAAATTCACCTTTCTTGTATGGAAACCCTTATGGCGCATTCGAATCTATGGATCCACAAGTATGTATGCACTAAATGGATGTAGAATGTAGAATGTAGAATGTAGGATGTCACAAATCAATTTCTTGTAGAGCTTCAAAACCAATCTTGAATGGATATTTGAATAGGAGGAGGCTTGGAGGAATGTGGATGGAGAAATCTTCAATAAGAGGGCTCCATAGAGCTTCAATCCTTCAATGGCTACCAATGGATCTCCTTGATGAATTGAGTTCTTGAGAAGTTCTTGAATTATTTATAATAGATGAATGCTTCAATGGCTTCTTGGATCACTTCAAATCTTTCTTCTTCACCTTTAGATTTCACTTCTTAAGTCTTCAAGTCTTTGTCTTAGATTGTTTGAGAAAATGAGAGGAGAAAGCTTCATTATATATGAATCTAGGGCACAATCTTCTAAAGAGGTCTACATAGGAGAATTAAATTAAAATTAGACCTAAACCCATAGAAGAGGACCTATATTAAATATAATTTAAGAATTTTTACTCTGAAGACCGAAACAACTGACCTAGAAGCAGGAATTAATTCTTTCTGAAGCCCGACATTTGAAAACCCTGGAAACTTGAAATCTGGACCTTGGGTCAGAAAAAGGTTGATTCTGACCTACATCATGGTTTATTTCAACCTTGAACTAGGTCAAGGTTAAGGTCAAACTTGACCCAGAAAGGTTTATTTTGACCCTGAGGTCAAAAATCTTAGTTTGTAGTTTAGGGTGTTAGAAATAGGCTTGAGAAAAGTGGAAAATGGGGAAAAATAGGGGAAAAAGCCAAATCCAAGTCAAAGACCCATTCAGGGTGCTTGACATGACCCCAAAACACTTACTTGGAAGGATAAACCAGTCTGCAATGGAAGTGCTTCCATTTTTTGACTATACAATTATATTCATCTCAATACAATTCATCCATTCCTAGTAAATCTGTGTTTTCTCTTTGGTATGTTTTATTGTAGGTTGGAGCCCCTCCAGTGGAGATGATAGTCTAACACTTTTTATTTATTTTATTATTGTACGTTATATTCTACTAATCCACATGACTTAATAATGATAAATATATGTAAACATAAATTGAAAGAAAGTGTCTAATATATCATCAAAGGGATGTTTATATTGGGTTCCTTGTTTACACAAGTAATATATTTAAAAGAAGATATAAAAATTACTTATTTAGTTAGATATGTAATCAAATTTTAATCTTCTTTAAAATAGATCTTTAAGTATACAATAATAATATGCTATTTTAAGACATATATTTTAGAAACAAGTAATTAACATTTTTTTGCACAATAAGTTTAGCTAAGTTATTGACCGATTCTAATTTTTTTCCCATTCGCTATCCTATGAGAATAAGTAATTGCAATATGTTTGGTGAATTTATAGGATAATTTCAAACTGAGAAAAAAATATTGACAAAGAAAAATGTGTTTTTTATTTTTTTATTTTTTTATTTAAAATTCAAGATAGGTGCCCATTTAAGATTGGATTTATGAACCAATATTTATACCCATTTTAAATTTGTTAGTTAATTTTTAGAATGGCGTCCCATTTAATCTTAATATTTCTCTTGGAATACCCACACTGATCCTACAAATCAAAAACTATAAATGAGTGAGTTTCTCTTTTTAGTCTTCTGATAATTGTTATTAATCACATCAAACTTATAGCCTTGTTGTTACGAATTAACAAAAGTCACTATATTCTCAAAAGATTATTATAAGTTCACTTGGCACTTTCTTTCCTTAGCTCTAAATAAATTTTTCTTTTATGGGAAGATTCTATATATGATTGAGGCATGTGTTTTCACCCATAATTTTTTTCTGGTTAATGCCTCATTTGCAAATATTCATTTGGGCTTCTAAAGTTCTTAGGTAGTGGGACATTCTTTCCACTTACCTCTTCATTTTTTGTCTAGTTTTTAGAGAGTAAATATTGAAAAAAGAGTCTTGAAAGGTATTCTTAAATCTTTCAAGAATTCATCAATGTATAATGTTGGTTTTCACCAACAATTTATTGATGATATAATACTTGTTGACTTAGCTTGCTTGGCCAAGGTTAAAGGTTGGAAATTGTTTTTATTGGATTATGATATTTTTTGGCTTAAAAAATCAATCTAAAAAAAAATGATATATTTTTTTATGAATACTCCTTCAAATCTTCACAATCATATTGCTAAAAAATTAAATTGCTTGATTATTCATCATCCTTCAACTTATTTGTTCAAGCCCTCAATCTCAAGTAGAAAACTTGGTCTGGTCTAGGCTACTAGATAGATTTCAAATTAAGTTAGGTAACTGTAGAGTTTACCTCCTCAATAATGATAGAAAAATCTAGATTCTCTCAACTCCTATTTAAAGTACCTAAGATATCTAAACTATGTCTCATTTCTACATGCCTACTATGTGGATTAAAAACTTGACCTTATTAAAACAAGGTTTCTTTGGCCTATTGTGAAAACAAAATTTTCGTTAACTATTGTTAATTTGGAAAATACCATCTCTCCTATGGAGATTAGATGACTTAATGGCATAAATACAAATGTTCTCAATCTTTCTCTATTAAACCATGTAAATTGGAAACTAACGAATGTGTCCCTTGAATGGACCACAATTATGGTGTCTAAGTGACTCTAGAACAATGATAAATTTCAATATTCATTGAGAATGATATTTTGCCTCAAGATTCTAATGTTTGGAATAATCTAATTAAAACTAGACCTCTTTATATGTAAGGATTTATCTGGAAGATTGGAAATGTTAGGAATGTTCTCTTTTTGAAGGATCCTTTGATCTCCTCTACCCCCATAGAATAGAACATGAGTTTCACTTCTTCATAAAGTGTCTTAACTAATTGACTAGGATCTTGTGTTCAAGAGTAATGGGATATTGATCTCTCTCACCTCCCTTGAAAGTTTTATATATTGTGGTTTGAACGACCTCTCTATTTGATGTATGGTGAAGTTCTCCTCAAGAGTTTGAAATTTTACAAATTGGTTCTTGAGGATAAATTAATATGGAAAATAATCCCTAATTAGATCTACGCTATTAGAAAAGACTACAAGGTACTTCCCAAAAAATGGCTTGATACTTTTAAGTGGTCAAATGTTTGGAACTCTAACACTATCCCAAAAATTGGTTTCTTCTTTTAGACTATCTACCATAGGAAAATTCTTACTTTGGATAAAATCTAGAAGAAATTGATTGAGTTCATCAATAGGTATCCTCTACGTGAAGTAGATTTGGAAAGTCTAAATCACCTAATGTTTAGCTTTCCATTTTCTTGAAATCTTGGGCAAAGATTAATAAATCTTCTCTATTTAGTGGATTTTGTAAAATCACGCCGCATTAAATTCTTTAACCTTGTCTCCCATTCTCTCACCCTTTGGTTGTTGAGATGTAGTGGAAAATTTTCCTTCATTCAAGCTTGACTATATGGAAGGAACATAATAAAAACATCTTTAGAGATAAGAAAACCAGGTGGGAAATGATCTACTTTTCTACTTGTAATAATGTAAATGAAAATATCAAGTGTAGTCTTAGACTCAAGAACAAGGTTCCTCCTTCTTCTTTGGACTTGAAGATTGCTACATTTTGGTTATTTCTAATTTCTTAGTAGGATATGTTCTCCACATGGATTAAAATAACAAAATTAAATGATCCTCAGAACCCTACATCACTTAAATTCTTTTTTTTTTTCCATTCCACTTTGGGGAACTCATGTCCAACAAGTTGGGGTGCGCTCATCAAATATGCTTTGGAAAATCTAAAGTTTCCTTGTGTAGTCAACTCGGGAATCCAAACTTTGTATATGTATAAGGTGGTAGTGACTCATCATATTATAAAGTTGGTCATTCAAAATGGATTTTGCAATATTATCATTAAGGAAGACATGCTTAATGTCATTATTATGTTCATAGGGTTAGAGACTCGTGGGTGATTTATCTATGATTTTATCACCAAAATTTAATATTTTTTATCTACCATGAACAATCTTAGAATTAAACACACAATTAGGTAATTCAATAGGTTAGCTAATTACCTCATTGTTATTAGGTGTTAAACTACCTCTATGAAAATGTAGATTGTCATGCAAGATGTGTCTGATGAGGCTCGTGCTACTAGTTTGCATCATCAACTTACACATGTTGATGTAAGTCCCTCACCATAACTTCTTAACGATTCTCTACCACAACCATAAAGAAAATTATTACACAAAGGAAAGGATTTTTTGGATAAGCTTTCCTTTCTCTCATCATCTTTTATTTTAGAAACTCTCATTTCTCTAGTTTCCTTTTTCTATTCTCTTTCAGGGTTTTTTGTTCTCTCTAATTTTTAGGTCATCATGGGAGGAGATCTCATCTAAAAGGACCCAAATAACTATGAATATTTCAAGAATTACCCTATTCTTTACCCTATTGATAAAATGGGTAATGTGAGTAATTATATGGATGGTATGAAATGTTTTAACCTAGATTTGCCTAAGGAGATTGCTAATTCATGGGACAAGAGTTGATTCACAAGTAGTGGGGTCTCCTTTATGGTAGCCATGGGATCTATTAGTTTATTAACTATCTTGGTGGCAAATAGAATGACCCTCCATAGAAAATCTAAAGGGCTTTACAAGAGAAATTTTAAGAAGTTCAAGTGTCCAAGGGAAATAATCTCTTCGATATATTAAATGGCTTCAACATATGGATGAAGTTATATGTTAGTGGAAGGACATGTCCGTTTTTCTTATCAAGTATATCACTTTGTATTATAGATTCAAATTCTTTCACTCATATATGTTGCTTATGTTAAATCATTTCTCAGAAGATATCAAGCTTAATTTTCCATATTAGGTTCCCTCCTAGGTTTCTCAGTCTAATGAAAAACCAAAAATAATGGCCAAATAACTATATATCAAGGTATTATTCTTAGGTTGTATAACTTCCATTTATCCCTCTCCTCTAGCTCAACCCCTAAAACCTTCCTCTTTGTTGAAACCAAGTTAATTGTTGAGATCTCTAACTAGAAAGATGTGAAAGGGAATGTATCCTCTTTTATAGACACTTTTCCCTCAAGTTCAACTAGAGTCAAACCTTAAAGAAAGAAAAAAATAAAAACATGGGTAAAGGAAATAATCTAATTGGACTAAGGAATACCTTGATTTCTCTAAAGATTCTTCCTCCTCTTGTTGTACAAAGTTAAACTCGATCCAAGTGAATACCCCACAAAAAAATCTAGGCCCATGTGTCTGCTCATCTTTACAATAGGGAATATAAGACCTTGTCCCCTTAAAATGCCCCCCCCCCCCCCCCCCCTCCCCTCACCCCCGTATTTCCATGCTCCTTCCTCTAAAGAAAAGTTATTTGACTACCCCAAAATATGGAAAAGACTTGATAGTTTATGTGTTATCTACAATAGACCAAATGTGATCATTAAGTGGTTGTTGGTGCAAATCTATACTACCAAGAAGAAGATAAACTAGATTAAAACCCTAGTATAATTTGATGTTGTGATAGGATATTGGTTAAAAGATATCAAGGATGCCAAAGCTTGGGAAGTAGTGAATGAGCTTTCAATTAGATTAGATAATTAGACAGTCATTGATGAAAAAGCTAGGGAACTTTGTTAGTTGATTTCCTTGGAAGAAGAAGAAAATTATTTTATGTTATTGCCAATACTAAAAATAATCAATATTAGGTTAGTGGGAAGTTGGAAGAGATTGTAAACTTTAGAAAGGAGGTAATGGATAGGACTTAATCTTTCTCTAGATTTTGTAGGATGAGCTTGAACACATGCAAGATAAAATGAAGATAAAAGAAATGGAACTTATGAGGGAGATGGAAGATCTTGCTACATTATCCTTGGAGCAACAAACACAACAAATACTCATTTTTGAACCTTCATAAGGGATTAAATCAAGAGTAGAGGGATGCTAAGGCACCTTTTCTTTAGTCTTATGGTCTCTATTCTTTTTGGTTTTTTGTGGGGCTCTCTCATGCTTTTTGTCTTTATTGGTTCTTTCATCAATTTAGTTAGTGGATCTTTGTTGGTTGAATTCATTCCTTTTGAATTCACTTTTGGTATACCATTCAACTTGATCCAAGGGTTCAGACCCCCACCCGATTTACTTAATTAGAACAAAATTCACTAAATTTTACATCTCAATTTTTTTTCTAGTGTTGTATAATTAAATTTGGATCACCATTTTGATATGCGAGTGGGGTTTTATAACTATGATAAATATTCCATTTACCTATCTTTCAAATATAGCATAAAAATAGGATATCTAAAGTATTTTTTAGCCAATACATAAAGTAGTGGTTGAAGAGATAATCCTCTTCAAATAAAGATAAATAAAATAAATTTCTTATATGATGAGTTATAGTCTGAGATAAATTTAATGAAGCAATGCCAAAATAGAAAGGTATCTGATTCTATCATAAGCTTTCATAAATTCAATTTTGAGAAACAACACTTGTTATTAGAATTTCTTAGTTTGTATTTGTATATTACCATATAATAATATATTTTCTAAGAAATTTTATTCTTTTAATTAGAATTTCACCATGTGAATAACTAAAAGGAGAATATGATGAATGCAAGTACAAGGGCATTCACAATGATTTGATAGAATATGTTCAATAGAGCAGTTAATCTCAAATTATATATAAAATTGTTACTATTAGAAATACATATAATATGAATTTAATATTATATCTATTCATGAGAAATTCAAGAGATCATATATTCCAAGCTTTAAGCTACACCTTAGTTGAATCACGACCAAGATCATCTATAAAGTTTTATGAAATTCATAGGGCAAGTTATTGCAACTATATGCCCTTTCATGAATTATGTTAGTGACATAAAAATGAATACATCCTTGAGAAAGTAGTATTTCACATGCTTTTAACTACTAGAAGAGAAGCTATATGAGACTCCATATAAGAATCGTTTGAAAGCTAACTCGTGAAATTGTACAAAGTGTAAGCTTTGAACATATTTTATAATGCCAAAGTAGAACATTTGAAAATAAATGTTTAATAAATCCATATACATAATCATTTGATAATTTAACACAATAATATAATAAAGATATTATAATTTCAATATTTTATTTTAAAAATAAATAAATAAAAGATGGTCCTACTTAGAAAAGTAAACTTCGCAATGATAACCTAGAAGACCCGAAACGCGGTCATAAAAGGCTCCTCTATGTTGTTATATTATGTACTTTCGAGAGCGTCACGAAATGAGAAGCCAGCTTCCTACGTGGGCCAATGGAAAAAGCACAGTAGCCGACAACGCGACTTTGTTAAATGTGAGAAG
>MU225254.1:163338-178611 GCA_018584345.1 Thuja plicata | reverse complement strand
CATTCAGATCATGCGAGGAAAGATTCGTCTACGCGAATTCATGCGAATTAGAGTATACCACTAATATAGGCCTCGTGAATTATTCACGTTTAGTTTTCGTGAAGTCATTAATGAAGGCATATGAAAGATAC
Organism: Thuja plicata; assembly: GCA_018584345.1. NCBI lineage: Eukaryota > Viridiplantae > Streptophyta > Pinopsida > Cupressales > Cupressaceae > Thuja > Thuja plicata. The sequence goes on along the minus strand of MU225254.1, from coordinate 178,480 downwards.
GGTTTAAGGGTTCAGTCACAGAATTAGAATTGAATTCAACAACGTAATGAGTATTATCAAACCGTTAGCACGTGAGAAAGCATATTCTTATTCCTTAGCGTACACTTGAGGATGCAACTTTCATTGCAACTTCAGTAAAAGCAAGTCCACGCTGAGGATGTCAATTTCGTTGCAACTTCTATACAAGAAACCACTTCTATTAGCCTTGCAAATAGAAGAAATCGAAGAAAAGAAAGCAAAGAGAAGAAATCGAAGAAAAGATAGCCAAAGATTGCGTATCACTAAGTTTCAAAGTGGGAAAATAGTTTGACCATTTTGTAAATACTTTTAACAAATGGTTTCGGTGATTGAAAGCTCTATGCAAGCGGCATCACACAAGGCTTGGAAGAGGGCAGCGAACAAGATTTGTAAAAGAAAATATAGATCAGTTTATCACCGAAAAGGGCTACATACTGCAATATAGATCGGTATCTGCAATATACCCTCCACTTTTGTCCTTGTCTATTACCAACTGCCATCAGCTTGAAGATTTACCACAGGAAATAGCCATGTGAACACTAAACTGGACATTGAGTTCTAAAGTGAGGTAATATGACATTCAACATTTGATAATAAGGAAAAATATTTCTCTCACACATTCTTTGAAATATAAATCAAAATTGTAAAAACTTATAAATCAGAGTTTATAGAGAAAACTGAAAAGGTTTTGATACAGATATTAGGGGTGCCACTCAATTTAAAAATTATGCATATTTGCATTTAACAACTTTGCACTGTACTATTAATTTCTAATATAAATTTATGATTAATTTTACTTTTTTTAATGAAAGCATATTATTCACGAATAACAATATATTGTATTTTATAAAAAAAAGTCAATATGCACTTTTAGATAAAACTAAAATACTATGTAACTTTATGTTTACAAGATCACTCGGGGAACATACACCTAGTGTTCTTATGTAGAAACAATATTTTTTAATTAATAAATAATTTAATATAAATTTTCACACGAAAGTACTTAACTAAACTTTAACAAAATAATATTTGTTATGTATTTCAATGATACTAAGGTTCTCTACACACTAATATTTTCCTATTTACATTAATAAATAATTTTTAGGGTTTGTCAATAATATTGCTACATGAGATCTAGATATATGTAGTTACAGATATCCGAATATATCTAGGAACAAATTTTGTAAGCTAGTAAAACTCAATCTAAAAGTAGAATATTGAAAAAGAATGCACACACAAAAATATTAGAAGTCAACATTTATTTACCATACATTAACTATGTAAAAGGTTGTAAAAGCCTTTGACATAGTTCTAACTAACATCTTACTACAATATTGTTCTCTAAAACTAAGTATTGTAATCATTTATGACATCCTTCTATGTAAAGCACAATATATAACAAGAAGGCCATATAAAATAATTCTTTAAACGTAGAAAGATGTGCACTCATAAGTACATAAAAAATTGCAAGCACAATTAGTGATAAAGTTTTAAATGAAGAATTTTTTTTAATACTGTCAATATATCATAATATGAAAATGTACAATACTACACTTAGTAGTAATATTCCTAACTTTTTAATGTCTTTGTCTTAATTATAGTAGTTCATATATACATTAGTCACATGTCTAATAGATCTTGAAGGAATTAGGGATTGTGATCAAGTACTTACACATGCTATTACAAAAAATTATGATGACATATTTATATGACATAACTCATTAACCTTTTAAATCTCACCTAAAGAGAGATACATACTATATGGTGTAGCTCATTATATTATTTTCATGTAATTTATTTGAATTAAATAAAATTAGATTATTCAACTACCCAAATTGAATAACTATATTTAAGTATTCCAATACCTCTAATATTTTAGTAGGTGTAGAAAGCCCAAGATAAATAATATCATACATTCCATTATGAAGAACATTCTATTACATTATCTAAATTACTAAAGCTCAATTCTTATATAATTGCATCATTTTCAAGAATGGCAAACATATACAACTATGTTGTTTAATGTAATAAAGTTCTTCTTGATATATACATCAATGTACATATTAGTGTTCACAAGAAAACAAATATCATATATTAAACAATTTTTTGAGTGAAGGTATAAAATATAATATTTAGATATGACATGATTGGTTCTAATGTCTTTATAATAACTAATAGAATCTTATTATTTTCCTCACTACCAAATAATGTTATTCATCTTTCATCTTACATGAATTATAGTTATTGTAATTTAATTATTACTATAAAAGTATAGGAATAAGAACAACCACTATAGTGTTCAGGATTAAGACTACATGATAATTAAAATAATTGAATATTAAATTTATAAATGATTCATTTCTATATATATCAAATAGGAATTATTCTTTGAATATTTTCCAAAGACTCTTCTAGTTAGGGATCCTTGTGTCAAAAAAAATACTATGATAATGAACACATATAAATAAATAAATAAATAAAATAAGAGGAGCTCTTGTAGAAAATTCCTTACCATAAGTATTCTACTAAGTCCATATGTTAATAAAGTAGTAACATGTCCTACAATTAACTCTTTGTTAAATATCTTGTCATTTTACGAAACCTTGATGTCCTATATTTCTTACGTACCTTGTTGGCTACTAAGAACTACAAGTTGTGAATGCCAAATTAGTTTGTACTTTTATTATCGTTTAGAGCAATGGGATTTAAGCCATAGTGTTTCTCCTCTATTTCATCCTTACAAGAGTATTTTCATGTTTCTTTTGACTAGAATATATAAGAAATCAATTAAGGAACTTATACTCTTTAGTTAAAAGAGAATATTTTTATTTTACCTCTTCCTAATTTTTCCTTTGCTAGAGTAATATAAGTTATTCTATGTTGAATTGCGTGATTCAAAAATAATAAATTTTATTGAATCTTTTAGAATTAGTGTCTAATATATCTTCAAAGAATTATGTGTGATAGGTTGTTACGTTACATGTGAGGCGAGGAAAGAATAAGGGGGTTAATCTTAGGGGATATATCTTTTTGTATATTTAGTTCCATGTTTAACTCATTTTCAATCTTCTATGAAATAAATATATTTAGTTATGAAGAATAGTAAAATATCATAAGAACTATTTAGTAAAATATGAAATGGATATTATCATACAATTTGTATGAATAATATATTTGAACAATTCTATTATTTCCCTTTATTTTCTTATTAAGCTCCATAGGAATATTCTTATTGGTATATTAGAGCCAACATTGGTGCAAAGGATACACTAATTAAGCACAAACCACTCAAACTATCCAAACAAACACTTGAACAATCTCACCCCCTAGAGACTCCCACTTCTTGTGTGGATTCCACAACCCCTTTCTTCACACATGAACATATTTTGGAAAACCTATCTGACTCAACCCTAAGGCAAAACAATATCTAACCTTATGTGATACAACTTCTCATATCAAATATCCATACTTTGTCAATGTGACTAACTTTCCATAACCCTTGCTATACAAGGTTCACACCACAACACCCTTGTAGATAACATGTTAGGTCTTAAGGTTTATTTTATTGTCTTCTTGGACTCCAATAAATACAATTGTCCCACTATCTCTGACCCACAATACTATCTTCTGGGTATTTTCTTTCTAGGAGGGCTAATTCCCTTGTAGCCCTATTCCAGGAATAATCAGACTATAACTCTAGAAACTCTTAAATAAACATAACCCAAGATTAGATACCCTTTTCCCATTTACACAACATAATCCAAGATTAGATACCCTTTTCCCATTTAGACAACATAACCCAAGATTATATTTGTGTTCCACCTTTGATTAAGTCAACTATCCATTGCTCTAATAGGCCTAAAAGGGCTAATAGGCTTAACTTGCAAAGAAACTACTAATTAGGGTACTCACCCTTTTCAAACACCACTTTAAACACTTATCTCTAGACATAAAGAAACCAAATCCAACATCAAATTGCAACCAACCCCTAGTGTGTTATCTCTGCAAATATATTCTTCACCTTCTTGGCTTGTCACATAAAGGATGCAATGCCTAGGGTATCATCCCAAAAAATTATGTTTGAAAGGACTAGTATGAGACTTTTTACATCATAAAATACATGTTACAAACTAATATTCACCATGGTTTTAGCCAATTTGGCCACTAGAATGTGAGGCTTACATTTAATGTTCTTCAAACCCTTGGATAATGAGTGTTACATGATAGTTTCTACAAAAATCCTCTCAACCGTGATCCTACCTTCACAAAAATCCTTGAAACCAGATGCAATTGAAATATTATTCAAGGAACTATCCATAAATGTGTTTTAATTATGCCTTCCAATTCCTACACAGTAAACACATATGGAAAATTGTAGAAAAATATGGAAATCTCAGAACAGTCAATTCAATTTTATTCAAAAGTTTATCAGAATCCTATGCCTCAACCCATATGAGGAATTTAAAAAAATTTCATTGTAGTTGTAACCAATTCCAATTGACTTTTGAACCCACCTAGCCATTAGAGGTAAAGTTCCAAAAGTTGCTCAAAAGTGGCTGTGGAACTTTTTGACAACTTTGCACTTTATGCCCAATTACCACCCCTAACTATATAATGAATATTAATGCATCATTTTTGTTCCAAACATGGCCAAATAGAATTAAAAATGTTAATCTTACCTTATTCCTACTTGTTTTTACAAAGTTGAGCAATTTTGACAATATCCAAGAATTTTTTGAAATTTTCCTGTAGTGTATGTTGCTATAGATCATTAAAAAATGTTTGGTCTGTGTGGAAACATATAACTCTTTCTGATGTGAGGCTTTGGCCTTTTTCTCTTGTCTTAGGGCAGCTCAACCATTAGTAGTTCTTAAATTTTTTCTGCTGATTGTGTGCTGGATTTGGGCTGCTATTATTTAATGTATTTTCCTTTGCCGCATTTCATTTTAGTGGGATTTCAGATCCCCCTCAAAATTTTCTTGTCAAGGGTTTTGGGGCCCCTTCAAAACCTATTTTTACCTCAATCAAAACATAAAACCACCACATAATCCAACCAGAGCCACCTTTGTGGTCAAATAAAAGAAGGTTCTAAAAAAATTGTGTATATTAACAAGAGTGACCTTGCTAGATGGACAAACACTTTTAAATGGTAATATTTAGACATTTCAGCATGCGATGACATCAAAGAATTTTGAAGGAAATAATACAACTAAATATATTGAGGGAGATTATAAGCGAGACTGTTCCCACCTATAAATGTTTGCTTTAGTTGTTTGTGAAGTACATTCCCTAAAGTTGTGGCTATAGGCCAAGAACTCTTTTATTCCTAAGCTTAGAGGTCAATTTATGGAAGCATAGTTTAGTCTAGATAGTCTTGAGAATTGGGTTTTGTCTCTCATCTTGAAGATTGTTAGTCCAAGTTTGGCACTTGTATATTCTTGTTTTCTGATTCATCCTTGTATAGTTTAATCACCCTTTTTTCGCTAATCTTTTGAGTTTCCCTCAAGTTCAGCTGTTTATCAAAACCTTTAGTCTGTCGGGTCTTACCATGATTTTAAAAGGTGTCAATTTTATTGCTAACAAATTGTTTGAATACCCTTGAAAAGGCTTCAACTTCATTAAATTCAGCTCAAGGTAGTTCAAGTTAGTTCATCTTTTTGAAGAAGGATTTAGCAGGTACATAAAGATGGTGGTGATGATTAATAAACCGATAAGCCACTAGAAATTTTTAGTTGTCAGTCATGGGATTATGACATGTTAGCATAGATGAATCATCAAAATAGAGTACCTGGTAGTATGAGGGCTTAAAATATATTGAACACATCTGGACCATCATGAACATTATTCACTCATGTCCAAAGATATTCAAAAGGAAGACAAAAAGTCTAAAGGTGAATCTTTTGATAGCTCAGCAGTAGGTCCCATAGGAAGGTGTGCATTTAGTGCTAAAATACGGTGGGGTAACTTGGCACATTTGAAGTGTCTAAACAATCATTAAGCTTTATGAAATGGGGATTTGCATAAATAGTTATTATGAATTGCATGCACAAGATGTCAAATCGTATCATTTGGTCTTTGCGTACATAAAGATTTGCAATTAATAATCAAGTTTTTCATGCTCCCTCTATTTAAGTTGATCATTTCACTTAAATTTTTTAAATAACAACATTATTGAGAAACAAGCAGACGGAGGTAATGGCATTGGAGCTCTAGTAGTCTAGGAATATGAAAAGCAAGGTGAGTTTGGCTGACCTTTCAATGGTCTTTTCAAATTTAATAGAAGAACAAAGAATCTTGTAGGAAATATAAGTTGTCGAAGCCATGAAATATGCTTTTCATCTATTCATATGTGTATCAAGAATGGTCTGCAATGGTCCTGTAGTGACAGAAATTGACCTAGAAAATTGTAATTTAGAAGGTTTATCAGACCGCCTTTCCAATTACCCTAAGGGTAAACCAACCTTAGAAATTTTGCATAGTGGGTTGTGCTCAGATGCAACATTCCCTCCTACCATCATATGCACGGATATAATTTTTGAATGATAAAAAACTATGATGAATGGACTGAGACCATTAGAAAAAGAGATGGTAGCATCTTGATGTATGTAAATAGAGAAATTATGTCCCTATCTCTTAAAATCCTAGAACAGACCTTTTATGCATTCTCTCCTGCACACTCCATTGTTAAGTTTAAGGAGAATAGTGATGGGAATCAAACTTCCATGGCTAAAACATGGCTACCAAACCCACAGAGGGGAGGTTCACCGTTACCCAAGAAGTTGAACAAGGATCATATGTACCCTTATATCAATGATGTCATGATAATGTTGCACAGAGTAAGAGGATCACCAAAAGCCTATATTTTTACTGATTGTATGTTCTGTTATATTCATATTATCCTACAAGGCAAGCAATTTTTAGATTGGGCTGAGTTGATTGCCAGTTCTATGAGGGAGCAGCTCAATATGTCCAAATTAACTAGGAGTAGTTTCTTTCTATCCACTTACCTTATGTATTGTCTAGCTTGTAGAAAACAATGGTATGGAATGCCTCATGAACCTTGGGCTGGTGGCATGTGTGTTTATAAATATTATCCCATCTTACAGAAAAGTAATATAATTAAAAATTATAGAAGGGCACATGATGCATTCATGGGAAAAAAAAATTTTGAATTGGTCGAGATCTCTGTTAAAATAATCATAATAGAAGCCCAGTAATTTGTGACCAAGTATGGAATTTTCTATATTCAATTTACTAAATTTACCTATATCAGTGTTGGGGGTTATTAGAAATCACCTATGAGGCTACCCAGATATGATTTTGATTGTTTTATTCTAGGTGAAATTTTTAAACAACTTTCCATTGTTCTAAATGGATTTATCCCTGAAGGGGAATGGGGAAAGGCCTTCCCCATTAAATTAGGTAAGCTTTCATGTGGATCCATGGCTGATGCAATGAGCATAGGGAGTGACCTTCGACACTTTGACTTCAAATTCTACACTAAGAGAGCAGGGTTTTATAACAAGCATTATGGCAGTGGGATTCTAGGGCTTAGGTCATACATGTTTCTTGTTTGTCACATTGAAGACTTCTGGGAGGATTGTACTATTCAATCTTAAATAAAAGAAAGATAACACAACAGACTATGTATATCACAAATCTTATCCATGAGACTGTAAATAAATGTAGAGGGAGTGAATAATGATGGTTGTAGTTTGATTGAACCCGAGTTCAAGAAGTCATCTGAATAAAATGAATATGTAATTAATTGGATTGAGGATGAGGAAGATAACTTTGAACAAAGAACACAACATGTGATCCAGCTAATTGAAGAATGGATGTCAGCAAAAAGAAAACAAAAATAGTCTAAATCAAAATCAGATGAAGTTACAGTTACCTATTTTCCTTCCATGGCCTCTATTTCTAATATTCTGACACTGATTGATACTGAAGGTCCTATATGGAAGAAACAAGTTAAGTCTACTCAAAAGAAAGCTATGGAAGACTGTACACCTAGAGCTTCTATTAAAAGGCTCACAAGATCAAAATCTAGGTCAAAGAGAAATAATAAAATGGCTTAGGAGAATATACAAATTATCAATCTGTATGATGATAAACTCAAAGATATGGGTTACCAAATAGGTGAAGAAGAACAAATTGGAATAGATCTCTTTGATTTTGATGATGTGACACTAGAGATCATAGAGGAACCAATGAAGACATCTCAGTAATGAGCTGCAGTTATTAAAACACCAAAGTAGTTGAATTAATCTGTGAATAAGAAGCGCAGTTTGGTTACTATTTAGGATATTGTCAGTAAATACATATAGAAAAATCCCCAGGCCAAAAAGATGAAGAACACTTCTCAAATGTTTGCGGATGAAAAAATAGGGATGTGGACCACTAAAGTAGCCACTTCCCAACCAAAGGAAGGAGAAAATGAACTCATGGCTGATGATTTTGAAGTCACTAAGGTTGAGTTCGGAAACATAGAACATGTAGGAAAGAATCATTTGTTCAAAGAAATAGCCTAACAAATGTTATTTAATTCCTAGAAAGACAAAAAAGAATAGAAAGAAATGAAATATATGATTGTGTCACTATCTCAGTTCATAAAAACCTTCTTCAACTTTGACACTATGCCACTGATTTAATTTGCATAGGTCTTTAACCCAAACTCTAATGAAAGCAAAAAACTGCTGAAAAAAGTTTGACGCAGCTGGGCGTTAGTTTCCCTAATAGATGATTGGATAAATGAGGTGATTAAAAGTGGTCTCAAGTATGTCAAAGATTCCTAGGTCATTCTTCATGATACTAAAGCCCCAGTGGGAGAATTGCAAACACAACAAGAGGTATGGAATAGAGAAGAAGAGAAATGGGTTGTTGTTATGACAAAGTTCCTGTAGATTAAAAGGTACGGTTATATCAAGTTCTGTGCAGAAAGGTCTTTGAAATATTCTAATGACTCAACCTTCATCATTTTAAGGAAGAACATTGGCGGGCATATTACAACCATCGGGAATACTATAACTGAAACCAAGGATTGTGAAACTGAGGCTAGACAAATCCAGAAGGCTATGTTGAATGAGATGAAATTTATCAATTCTACTTATACATATTCAACAAGTTATGGTGATAAAGAATTGGAAGGATCCCGGGGAGCATCTGAAGTTACCATGAACACAATTAATGATAATATTGAACCAAAATCCATAGACTTCACAAAGATGGCTAGGATTGAGTCCCTTCTTTACCCATGCATTGACCAACTCCCCAGGATTATTGAAAAAGTCAGAAAGTTGAAATGGAGTAAAGAAAGCTCATTGGCTAGGATCCTGAAAATGAAGACTCCATATTTTCCAGTTTCTAAGGAACGTATCCAAGAATAAAAAGAATGGAATCCAACTCATTCCATTGATGATGAAGGAGAAATCCCCACTAGAAGCGAAGAACATGTCGATAATAAAGAACCTAATTTGGAAGTTTAGTTTCTTTTAATTACATGCAAACTTTTAAGGAAAGGTGTCCTTTTTACTTTGCTTCTATTTAAATAACTATTGGTCCCAGAGGTCAAGTTTCTAGGGAGACCTCTTGGTTTGTTGAAACTATAAGTTGGAGAGTTAAAAACTATGAAAGTGTTCGAATTTGGTTAAGAAGACTAGATAAAATTTTGATATAGCTAATTGGTTGTGAGCTAGATACCTAAAACAATCTAGTTTTACTGTGGAAATAATATATACATTTTTTTCTTTGCTCCAATAGTGATATACATATATGATTATGTTTCAAATATGTGCTATTTGAAATGAGTGGATGAATGTTTTGTGTTGATATTTTAATTCATTTTGTATTATGTTTTTGAAAGTTTCACAGTAACTTGACTCGATATGTAATCTTTTATCTCATTTTTAAATCATCGCCATTAAATTTACATGTAGTTATCATTCACAGAAAACTATGCATTTTCTCTCTCTTTTCTTTTAATTTTATTTTCTTTAAGTAATGTTGGTGTGCTTATCATCTAAGAATGATAAAGCAGTCTTTCTAAGCTTTCTGGTCAAAAGCCAAACTCATAAATTAGTATTAGACACTCATTAAAGATCAAATCTAGGGAGCTATACCTAAGATAAAATTCTGAGGGAAGTGATTATAGAACACTTGCCAAACTATTAGTAATTGATTGTCTTTCAAGTGGGTAATAGAGTGAGTTTGTAAGAAAGATATATTGAAGAAAAAATATGTTTACTAACAAATAATAAGATCTAAGATCATGAAATCCTTTATATTAACACTTTCCATTATTTTCATGTTGATTGGCACAAATCAATATAAGGCCCTCAATATTTTCAGCCTAAAATTATAATTAATTTTAGTTGCAGTTTGGTGGAGTAAACAATTGTTTTTAGCATTATATATACATAATGAATGTATTGTCTATCCCTAAACAATTCTTTGTTATGTCTAAACTTGGATGTGGGTGCATGTAAATGTGAGTGTGTTGTCCAATAATAAATAATTAAATATTTTCCATTGGCTCGAATGTAGATTAAATTAATCAAAATGCTCAAAAGTCTCCATGTTTCAGCGGTGTATTTTATGTACAACTCTATCTAAATTTATAATAAGAAATTACTTTCTTGAATTTTCCATACTCTAATTTTTGTTAAGAATAAAAAAAATTCAATCATGTGTTGTGAAGAATTATGTTAATGTTAGTTTGTTATCAAGTTGTTCGTGTTAAGTGTCACGTTAAATTTTAGGTTTGTATGAAGAAATTCAGTTTCACTAAACTTATATATATGGTTTATCTTTTAATAACTATATAATATTTTTTTCTTCAAGAATATATTTTTATTTTAATTTAAATTATTTTTGTATGTAATTGCAATAGGAGTGAGTGTAACTTCACTATTGGAGTCTCCAAGAATATAAGAGAGTGTTAAGAGCTGATTGTTAGAGAAAGAAAGAGATTTGTAGATTTTCTTCTTCTATTAACATTTACAAACTTGACGTTGAGCTATTGTTTAGAAAGATATGGCTCTATGGCCGCAATTTTTAAATTTGTTTAAAGACAAAAAATTCATTTACTAAATAATTTAGCCATAAATTATGTAAGAAAAATAGCCATGCAAACATTAAAGTGGTGATTGTGTTTGTCATTAAGACAAGAAGTGGAGTGAAACAAATTTTTAGCACCGTTGGTGTTGATGAATGCTTATAGAGCATATTGGAGAAAGTAAAGAAAATCTTCAAAAAATTCTCGCAAATGATGTTGACCAATGAAAAAAATTCTAAAGAATACCAAGTGAAAAATGTTGACTTTTCTTTTATATATCAACTTTGAGACATAATGAAATATTTGCATATTTATAAAGTGTGAAGAATATGTGGAGTTCTTGTGCTTAGATTTGTTCTTAGATTGATTTAACATATTCATAGCATGTTGCTCATGAGTTAAAATAGTAAGTAAATTAAAATAGATATATTAACACTATTTGTAGAGTGGTAAAAAGGAATAATTTCTAATATAGATTTGACTTGAAGAACACATCAACTCATAATTGAAAATATAGTTGCACAAAAATCATTGATGATAAGAAAAGGACATAAAATAATGTTTTTTTCATTTTGGAATGGGTGTAGTGCCACAGACATCCAAGAAGAATCTCATAATCACACTTTAATTTGTTGAAGCATTTTTTGGGTGTCTAAACACTCCATTTACATATAAATTTTACATAATTGGTAGTCTTTCTAAGCATTATCATTATCATCATTTCCTTCAAATATCCAATATAGTTTTCAAGTCCCATAATAAACTAATATTTTATAGATACCATATGTGGAATTATCTACCTTTCAAAACTATCACTAAACTTAATCAAAGTCATTCATTGAACTTTCTTGTAAATTGATAATTTCTTCTGCAATTGAAAATTTTATACTATTTATTATAATGTTTCTTCACCTTATGAAATTTTGTGTTTTCAAGTTTAACTTGTCTAGAGAGGATATCTATATATTCCCTTGATGAAGGATTTAATTATATAATCACATTCATTTGTCACCTGTCCATTTTCCACAAACGGGTTGGACTCCCTTATAGCATGCAAGGATTAATGAGTTTTTTATTAGATATCACATGTTCATAGTAGTTTTATAAAAGTATAACCATGTTTTTTCCACATGTTAAAGGTTCTTATACTTCTTACAATCAAAACCTCTCAAAATAAACTAATAGCTCATAATCTTCATTTATATAAATACCTTGATTAGGGTAATCCTTACTCGTAAAATGACTTGAAAATTTCTCCCTTCAAGACAACGTCTATACTTAAAAAGAGAAATGTAGTTCTTGCCAGGTGCGGGTAGGGTGGTTTAGGGAAATAGGATAAGATGAAGGAGAAGTTAGAGATGAGGTTGCCAAAAACTTTAGCTTGTACTACAAATTTCAGAAACTTGAATATGGTGTCAGTATTTTACTAGTGATGTGATTTTAAATACTTTGGGGATTTTATGACACTAACATCTCTAATAAACCATCTACCCCTGGGTCATCTTGTCTCAATTCTTCAAGAAAAAATCTATCCTAAATACCTGTTGTCTTAAGGAAACAAAAACAATTACTGCAGTGCTGGAAAGGTAAATTTGGAAAATAGGAGATGAAGAAACATACAATTTCCCTAGCTACTAATTGAAGAGATGGGAATGGGAAAAATACTCAATGAGAAACAATGACCAATACTAGTGAAGCGCTGAAATTAAATAATTTTTTTTTGAAATAAACTGATTCTCCCTAGATAAAAGCACATCTTCATAAAAGAGAAGGTTCATTTACCAAGCATTGGCAAAAAAGCTTGTTGACAGGAAAACAAAAATTAGGGAACATCAGAGAGACACAGTAAATTTGCATGTAAATTTATAGTATAAATAAAAAAAAGTGACTACTAGATTGTCAAAACTCTCAAAGCATTTAAAATCCTATTTATTAGTGTTGTTAATGGGATTAGTCAAAAGGATATGTAAATATCTTCCATACATTTTCATTTCCATACCTAATATAAATGATGAAAATGTCATGGCAACACAAGCTTTGCAGCCAAATAAGAAAACTATTAAAGAACAAAGCTTCTAAAGACATATAATGGCTTACAAACCTTCATACAATAATAATGGAAACAACTAGAAACCTCTTCAATTTTACATATATTTCCTCACTTGTTCTTGTCAATCGTATGTTGAAAAATCTTCAAAATAATCTATGAACTATAGAAAGAAGGAGAATTTACAAACACTTTAGGGGAAATTAAATCCCTCTCTAAATTATAATTAAGGGACATACAACATTGACCACCAAATCTATTTTTCTTCTTATGTCTATCAACTTGCAATGATCATAGTCAACAACACATCTACTTTTTGATTTTATCCCTTTTATTTGTCCATTCTCTTGCATTGGAACTTTGATACCAAATTATTATGCCCAAATTGGCAAGTAAAAATACAACAATTTTTTTTGAGAAGGTTTACTATAAGTAATGAAGTGACTGTTCTCTCAAACCTACTTAGTGCCCTTAAGAGAAAAACAAGTTAGACATAAAGGGGTTTAGTCCATAAGGGTTAGTTTTCAAATGTCACTGTTAGGGTTGAGGAGAAATCATGACATGAGTCAACGTCCCTCAACCCATGGGTTTACTAGGGTGAAGTGATCTTATACAATTTTTGAACGTTTTCCAGAGTTTATCTAAAACTTGGCTCTCATCTTCCTAACATGATAGTTTAAAATCTAAGTCAAGATTAACAACTTTCAGTTAATTTATTTTCATCATTACATTATGCTTACACCGACCAATACACTCGCCACGTGTATTGACCATGTAAAAATAACATTACCTAACTGAAACATATCATAAATTGACCAAAATCCCCTAACTCATCTTATTGCTTTAATATTATAAAAGAAGATTCTAAATTTAAAACTTTAATTTAATTAAATTAATGAAGTTTCCTTTATAAAAATACATTAAAGTCATGATATAAATAATGTTAAATATAGGTAAAGAAACTTCCAATTTACATTGGATTGAAATAATCCAATATTAGAAAATGATCTCAATGGTTTAAAAATCACATGTTAAATATTTACCCCATATTACGAGGAAGACTTAATTAAGTTATCAATTATTATTTATTTAAAAATTAAACATATATTCTTACTCCAAAATTTAATTTATCTATGCATCAAATGGTTTCTCTAAAGTTTTCTTTTCTATGACTTAATAAATTTAAGTTTTCTTATCTGATAATATTAACCATCTAAAAATCCACTTTCTATATTGTTGTAATAAATTTAATTTATTAAATTCTAATAATGTCTATTTGATTAAAAAAAAAAATTAAGATTTATTACAAATGACATTATTATCTAAGTGCTAGGAAAAAAAGTCCACAAGATAACTGAAAAGGGGGGGGGGGTTAATCAGTTGTAATATAGATTATTAAACTTTAAACTTTATAAACCAAATCTGCAAATGTAAATGATAACACAGTAAATACCAACACCATAACAAAATACTTGTTTTCGAGGAAACCCTATTAAAGGTGAAACTCCGGTGGGAATTAGCACCCACAAATAATGTACTGACAGTATAGTATCCCTGTTAAAAGATTTAGCCCTATTAGGAGTTTGTTACAACATTACAGTACATAGCCCCTATTAGGAGATAGACCTTGTTAGGAGTCAAAATAAATAGTAGGCTCACTACCCAGGCACACTGTGTTAGAATAGTCCCAAAGGATAACTTAGAGTGGGGGGGTGAATAAGTTATCAGTAACTTTAATACTTTTACTTCCTTAACTTCATAATACAACAAAGGAAATGATTAATCAGATAACATAGTACACAACACACAATTTGATTACAGGAAAACTATATGGTAAAAACCTCGGTGGGAATTAACACCCACAATGGACTATACTTGTTTATAGTAACTCCTATTAGAAGATATTTCAACCCTGTTAGGAGTTGTACTTTACAATGCAATAAGTATAGTGACCTGGTTAAGGGTCGGACCCTGTTAGGAGTCTTTTACAAATAACCATGTTAGGGGTGGTGGACTCACTG
>MU225254.1:101660-140941 GCA_018584345.1 Thuja plicata | reverse complement strand
TATATATATATTATTTATAGAAAGCTACAAAATAAGACATGGATGTTTGTGTAAATAAGGATTTAGTAATCTTTCAGAGTTTAGATATATGTTTTATTATATATGCATACAGGCTATTGTATATATGTTTAAGAGCATATAGAAAAAAATAATCTTCCATCTACAGATTGAAGTTTGTAAATGTAGATTAATATTCTATTCTATCTCAATTTTATCCTTACATTAAATCAAATTTATTTCTGCACATAGATATATTATGCTATTCTGTTTCAAATCTAACTTTAATTAAATCAAATATGTTTTCTTGTGGAGATTGCATTTTGCTAATAGAGTACGTTATTATTTATGGATGAATAAAGGATAATCAATATTCCTTTAGAAAAAATTTATTAAATGATAAGCCCTAAAATGAAACAGAGATAGACTGTATAACTTTAATGAAATAGCATATACATGAAAGAATAAAAAAGCATGTAAAATGTAAACTATGGAAATAAAAAAATGCCTAAATTAAGAACAAATTAATGTGGAGATTTTATCATCTTAAAATAAATTTGTTACCAAATGAAAATAGAAATATCTCTTATGGAATTCAGATAAAAAAATGCCTGCTGAGATAATTAGATGTACATTCATTCTTAAATACTAGTTTATTGTAGAAGATTGCATACACAAAATACTTTATTAAATCAATTTTACAATACTGTATTTTCTGTTTGTATTTCTTAAAATAAAATAAAATCAATATATTACACTTCTTCCCTTTTAAACAACTATTACAATTTCTTTCTACAAGTTTATAAGCCAATTTCCAGAATTTACAAATTACAAGACTCAGCCCTATGGCTTGAGGTGAAACTTCATTCCTCAATTTACAAATTTATAAACAAATAAAAAAAACCCTCATTTCCGGCTTTGAACATTAATCCACCACAAGACAAACAACTACAAATCTCCAAAACCAATTTTGGAACAACCGTGGAGCTCACCTCCCATCCTAGGCCTCTATGAGGCCACCCCCAAGCTACGGGAAAGAAGAAGAGGCTGGGAGTCAAACATGCATACCACCACATATTAAACAAGCTCAAAAAAAAATAAAAAATAAAAAAATTACCTTCTAAGATTATGCACAATTGGGTCAAAATGGACTCAATAAGGGGTGAAGGTGGAACAACCATGTAGGAGAATGCCAAAACAAGAATACCTTAATATGCACAAAACTTACATTCCTTCCCAAGGCTTCTACCTCAACTAAAGAGCTCCATATATACATCCAAAATCCCTTATCACCCCCATGAAAATCACAAGATAATTTGGCACATGGAGCCCATAGTATCCATGATACATCCCTCTTGTTCCCAAGAAGAGACTCTAGACTATCATAGTTTCCCAACTAAGCCCTTCACCCACAAATGACTTTC
Source organism: Thuja plicata (assembly GCA_018584345.1). Taxonomy (NCBI): domain Eukaryota; kingdom Viridiplantae; phylum Streptophyta; class Pinopsida; order Cupressales; family Cupressaceae; genus Thuja; species Thuja plicata. Next base: position 139,520 of record MU225254.1, on the reverse strand, counting down.
TCCTCCCTCCCAAGGGAAATATATGTCATTCACTCCCATGAAAAATAGAAAATGAAACTATAACATATAAAAATGTTACATATAACAATGTGTAACATAATAAATGTAACATTTGAAATCTATGGGGGAAAGATAATATTTTCCTCTTCTATCCTCAAATGCACAAATGGAAGATCCAAGTTGATCAGTCCAAAAGAAAGATTAATGCACAAATGAATCAACTATTTGGAAGGAGAACAAAGAAGGGGATCTTAAATTTTGTTAATTGATTAAATGAATATGTTTAATTACAGTAATTGAAAAGGATAGGAAGAAGAACCAACATTACAAAATTACAAGTCAAAGAATGTTGTTTTCTGAGGTCTATAGACTTTTTGAAAAAACTGATAGATGATCCTGAACTGGAACGCATAGACGAACAAAAAAAAGAAATATTTTTCTATTATGATGTTGTCTTATGAAAATGGTCGACCTTGACCCATAAATCTCAACCCTGACCCAATAATGTTGATGTTGACTTGCATAGGTCTAACAGAGAATTTGTTTGCGTCGTCTGAAAGAAAGCCGAAAAGGGTATCCAGATCTGGTCTCAAATCTATAGTCCTGAACCTGTACTTGCAAGAAAAAGAGGTTTTTTTGTTGTGGGGGCGGGGTTTTCCTTGGTCAAACCCCAGTTTTGGAATTAACCTCAAATATAAGTAATTGAAATTGCAGAAATATACAAAGTAAATACACCAATTCACCTTGCCTGTAAAATTCCTTATGGCGGATTCGAATCCGTGGATCCATAAGTATGCTTCAAAATGTTGAATGTAGAAGGTAGGATGTCTTCAATCTCTTTCTTGTAGATCTCTAACATCAAGTCTTGAATGGGTTCTTGAATTTGGAAGAGGCTTGGAAGAAGGTGGATGGAGAGATCACCAAAAAGGCACTATGTAGCTTGAATCCTTCAATGACCTCCAATGGGTCTCCTTCATGAAAATGGATGCTTGAATGGATGAATACTTTCTTGAAATATTTCTCCTTAGCTTGCTTGGACTTCACTTGATAATGCTCCTTAATTGCTCAAGAATTCTTAGGCTTCAATAGAAGACTTAGAGAAAATGAGGGGAGAAAGGCTTCCTTTTATATGAAATTAGGGCACAATCTTCTAAGGAGGCTGACATAGGATAATTAAATTCTCATTAAAGAATTTACCCCTAGGAGAGGACCTATATTAAATATAATTTAGGAATCAATGCTTCGGAACCCGAAATAGCTGACCCGGAAGCAGGACATGACTTTTGCAAAGACTGACATCCAGAAACTGCAAGATCCTGAAGTTTGAACCCTGGGTCAAGGTTGAGGTCGACCTTGACCTAGGTTAGGATCAAGGTTGACATAGACCCAAAAGGTTGACCCTGACCTTGAATTCTAGAATCTCAGGTCTACAATCCAGAATGCAGAAATCAGGTTGGAAAGAAGTGGAAAGAGGGACAAAATAGGGGGAAAGCTAGGTCAAGATCAGGAACCCATTCTAGGTGCTTGATATGACCCCAAACCACCTACTAGGAAGGCTAAACAAGTCTAAAATGGAAGTGATTCCATTTTCTGACTATACAAAAACAAAAAAATAAGATGGAACAAAAGTAATTTGTTTCACTAACATACTATTACAACAACAATATTTACACAACATGAATCTTCGTAATAATTAAGTTCAACGAGATTTTGAAAACCAAGAATTACAAGAAAATCACACATGGAAATTAGGGTACCAACCTTACTCCTAGCAAATGGATGGTGGTTGAGATGATCCTTCCTTTCCTAGCTCTCTCTCCTTGGCTTTCCACCTGTAAATCCTTCTAAGCAACTTCTACAAGTCTCCAAAAAATGGAGAGTGGAAAATCAACCCCAACACTCCTCTCCTTTCTCCCTAACAGACTCTCTCCCCAACTCTACCTCTTTCCCATAAAGAAGAGAGATGCAATGATTCCTCTTCTCAAATGCTTGTCCAAATTCATGCATGGAAGAGACTCCATTGTTAGTAATAACTGAGGGGGGCTGGTGGGGTGAATCAGTGGCCTCAAAAATATTCCAATTAATCAACCCAAAAACTTAGTACTACAATATTAAGCCTCTAGTTATCTTCGATCCTAGAAGATGCATGCCTTCAAATTTACTTATGAAATAACTACTACTTGGAATGCTATGTTAAACCTTATTCTTAATGTTTACCATATAGCAGTCTTTCAATCTACAGAAAAATAGTAAATAGCTTAGTGTATACGGATCAATCCATATTAGTTATGTGTAATGAAAAAAACTAAATTAATGACATTTAAACTCATTGACACATGGATTTTTAATGTGGAAACCCTATTAAGGGAAAAACCACTTGGGACTAATAACCCAAAATTTTCACTCTTCTAAAGTGATTTTGGTGAATATCCAACCCTGTTAAAGGTTACAAACACATTGTTGGGTGTGACCTTGTCAGATGATTTAAAAGATTAGTTTGTTACTTGATATTGAGCATCTCTATGCTACCTTCTATGACCAAAACCTTATTTTTCAAATGGTATCTGGCATCTCATGTTATCTTCATGATCAAAATTTTTGATACTCCTTGGGATGTATCTTAATATAAAATGAATCTTTAAATCCCATTGGTTAAGAGACTTTCTGAATCAATGGTTAAATTGAAATAGTAAATGATCTATTCACATATACAGCTTATACTTTAAGATTTTCAGATCCATTGTAAGTTCATTAAAAAATTCTGATTAATATATATTTTCAATACCTTTGTTAAGTTTTGTTCTTGCTCGGTGATGTTGTGTTTTGTTGTTCGGTCTCTGCAAAAATCTTTAGCTCTTTTCTCAGCTTGATTGATCAAGAATATATGAAGTTGTTCTTCATCCTTTTATCTTCAACATCCTCTTTTTTCATTCACTCCTTTTAATTCAAAATGAATTAAGTTGTCTCTTTATACACATGATATCACCATTTCTCTCTTCTTGATTTTTCTTGTTCTTGGTGTGATCCACACTTTTAGCCAATCCTGCTTTAAAGCATAAATCCTATTTTATCTCATAGAAATCTTCTTGCCAACTGGATAAAACAAATTTAAATCCTTTACTTATCTCTGACTTTATCTTGTCATTGAAAATAATGATAACAACCAGTTAAGTCTATTTTTAGCTATGCCATCTAGATATTTTGTCACTTCTAAACTCCAGTTAACTTCGGTGTTTTAACTCTTTGATAGCTTTGGTCAATACTTTAGTTCTCCTCGGGCTTCTCCATCGGTGTTTTCTATCCGTCAAGTTTGTCTGTCCTTTGGGCTTCACTGCGAATTTCTTCTCATCAGTTAACACTACAATTATGGTCATCGGTAATGCTTTTGATTTTGGTGTTCGGTAATGCTCATCGGTTTCTTTGCTTGGGCATCACTATGACTTAAATTTTGGTTATCTCTTTCCATCAGGTTCCACTAGCCATTAGTGTTTAAATTCACTTAGTGAATGCTTGTCTTTTATGCATTACTGAAAGCATAATCTTTAACTCTCTAATTCTCTGAAGTCTTTGACACTTTGACTAAAACTGATTAGATTATATCAAGTTGACATCAATGATAATACAATCCATTAACTGATTTAATGTCTTGCATTGTCAATTTGCATTTTGGTGATTAACTTAACATCTTCAAACATTCAATTAGTTACATTTCATCATCCACTATCTTGAAGAAGGTGATGGTCTTTCCATTTCCCAATTTTCACCACTAACCAAGAAAGGTACTTAAGAAGGCCCATAAATGAGATTTTGACACTAAAAAAAAAAACAACCCCTAACCCATAGTAATACTAAAGGACTAGACATATTTAACTCTAACTACACTATGGGACTCATTTAAACCCTTTAGAAACTCACTTACAGTTAACCTACGAATTTTCAAAGATAGTATTCATGAGTTGGGTTTCCAAGACAAGTAACTCCACAAAGAAACACTACAAGACAACCTAGGGTGAACTAAACCTCACAATCCACATGGGCATGCCATCTCACAAAACATGTGTTAATTTGCACTACAATTGCACATCACATTTACACATTGGCATGCTTAAAATAAAGTATCAAAAATAAAAGAAAACAAATTTACAACCTTGCACAATCACATTTACAACATATCTTACATTTACAACTAGGTTATTTCCATGTCTAGGGTCAACCTCGGCTTCACAAGGATATTCACATTAACCCAATCTTGTTTCCTCAATTTTGAAACCATGGTTTATTCACCTACACACTTGAACAAAGCATTAGTATTCCAAGGAAGAATCCACACATTCATGATATTATACATTATAATATAGTCATCTAACCCTAAATTATACATCGCTTTCTAGAACTAGATCATCCATATACATATAACTAGTTAATCACAAAATCCTTAAAAAATCACTTATCTAACATATTAAATTAAGCAATATGGGTAATTTGAAGAAATCAACTTGAAATCCATATTTACATGTCACAAGATCAAATGACAAATTTAGAAACGTAAAAATGAAAACTGTTCAAACCTGTCATCTAGATCTGAGAATCATATGTATAAAACAATACATCTAAACATCATCAAAATAGAGTGATCATAAGATATATATACTATGAAAATACAATATGTCAATGTATCAAAATCAATGTATTATCTAGATGAACATGATATATAAAAAGTATCATCTCTAACGGGATGAGTGGGGTAGGACTTCACATCCTCCCCCTCTAGGCATGAACTTCCTCCCGGAGTTCATAAAAAATATGGGGGTACTCCTATCTCATGCATGATGTATCCTCCCATGAGTCTGTGACCTCATTGTAATAATTCCACTGGACCCTAACCTAGTCCAGCTCTCAGCCTCGAAGGGCCAATGCCCACCAAAGCTAGTATGCAGATGGGCTCTAGAGCCAACTGCCCATCCGACTACACTTGTAAAGAATCCCAATCAATAATGTGAGACTCATCATAAATATTTTCACAAAACAAATACATGGAACACATCATGAATGTGAGATAGGATTGGTGGCAGAGCTAAATGATAGGTAATTGGTCTTATTCTCTCCAAAATTTGTAAAGGTTCTACAAAATGAGGTGCAAACTTAGAGCCCTTTGCGAAATGGATAGGACTCTTATGCGAACGCACTCTCAAAAATAACCATTCTCCACCTATGTAGAATCTATCAACCCTCTTCGCATATTCATTTTTCATCTATCTATCCTAAGCCTCTCTAACACGCTCTCTAATCAAAACAACCTGTTACTCCATGTCCCTGACCAATTCTGGCCCAACTAAAACCCTATCCTCAATTCTGTCCCAAATCAAAGGTGTCCAGCATGACCTTCCATACAAGGCCTAATAAGGAGGCATACCCAAGGATGTCTGATGCCCATTATTGTAGGAAAACTCTTCTAAGTGAAGGTACTCCTCCCATTTGGACTAATGATCCATAACATACATCAGCAACATATCCTCCAGTACATGATTAACTCTCTTAGTCTGCCCATCTATCTTAGGGTGATAGGATGTACTAAAACTAAGCCTAGTGCCCAATATTCTCTTTAACTCTCTCCAAAATGAAGAGGTGAAGAGAGAATCACAGTCTGATATGATCTTATGAGTAATGCCATGGAGCTTGACAATGTCTCACAAGAAAACCTATGCTAATGTAGGCGCAGTGAAAGTGGTATGTACAGGTGAGAAGTGGGCAACTTTGGTCAACCTATCCAATGTCACCATGATGGCATCATGGCAGTGAGAAGACATAGGTAAACTCAAAATAAAGTCCATGGAAATGGTGTCCCACTTCCACACTGGTACCTCATGTGGCTAAAGAAGTCCACCTAGATGGATGTGCTCTGCCTTAACTCTCTGACACTCTAAAGATCTATCCACAATACTAGCAATGTGTAACTTCATACCAGGCTAGTGATAGAGTTGCCTCAGATTCACATGCAACTTCTTGACTCTGTGGTGCACTGCATATGGTGCTCTATGAGCCTCAAGTATAATAAATTCATGCAAACCATTGGGTGTAGGGACATATATGTGGCCCCTATGATGAAGAATTCCATTAGATTCTAAGGAATATCTATCAAATTTCCCCTTAAGGGGCCTTTGATATCGATCCAACTAAACATACTCTAAATAGAGCTCATCGTCAAGTAAGTGCTAAAGTATGAGATCCCTCAAATAAGTACCAGTAGTCATGGAGGAGAGTATATGTCACCTCCTACTCAAGGTAATTGCTACAACATTCTCCTTCCCTTTGATGCAGTGAACATCAAAATCATACTCACAAAATGACTCCATCCACCTCCTCTGCCATGCATTAATATTAGGCTGGATGAAAATATACTTGAGGTTCTGGTGGTCTGAATGGAGCTCAAAATGATGTCCGAAAATAAAGTGACAACACCACACTAATGCATGAACCACTACTACTAACTCAAGGTCATGTGTCAGATACTTAAGCTCATGAGTCTTGAGTTTCCTAGGCTCATAGGAAATGGCTCATCCATCCAACATAAGGACTCTCCAGGTCCATCTAAGGATGCATCTGTGCATACCATAAAGTTCATTGAAGGATCGGGCACAACAAGGATAGGTGTGCTAGTAAGGGCTCTCTTGAGCTCCTGAAATGCCCTCTCATATTTCTCCGTCCACTCAAACTTCTTTCCCTTTCTCTGAAGGGATGTAATAGGTTGTACCACTCTAGAGAAGCCCTCAACAAATTATCTATAATATCCTACTAACCCCATGAAGCTAATGACCTCTGTCACAGTGGTAGGTTCTGGCTAATCCATGATGGCTCTAATCTTTGATAGGTGGACTGCAATCCCATCACCTGATATAACGTGGCCAAAGTAGTGGACCTTTGACCTAAAGAAGGCACACTTCAATAGACTGCCATATAAATAATTATCTCTTAAGCACTGCAAAACCTGTCTCATGTGCTCCTTATGCTCCTCCTCATTACAAGAGTATATCAATATGTCATGTAGGAACACAATAACAGATCTTTCCAAGAAGGTAGGTAACACTCCATTCATAAGATTCATAAAAACTGTTGGAGCATTCGTGAGGCCAAAAGGAACCATGGTAAACTCATAGTGGCCATATCTTGTGTGGAATGTTATCTTGTGGATATCACTCTCCAAAATCCACAATTGAAGGTATCTGGATTTTAGATCTATGTTAGATAATACTCAAGCACCCTGAAGCTGATCGAATAAATCATTGATCCTAGGGAGTGGATACCGATTCTTGATGGTTAATTTATTAATCTGATGGTAATCCATACACAACCTAAGGGATCCATTCTTCTTCTTAATGAAGATGATGGGTGCTCCCCAAGGTGAAACACTAGGGAGAATGTGCCCCTTTTCCAAGAGCTCCTCCAACTGAATCTTGAGCTCATTGAGCTCGTGAGTAGTTATCCTATAAGGGGCTCTAGATACTGCCACAACTCCTGTCACAAGATCTACATGAAAGTCAAATGCCCAAGGTGGGGGCATACTAGGTAGCTATGTGGGAAAGACATTAACATACTCCTATAATATAGGGAAGTCATCAAGGGATGTTCCCTTCTCCTCCTCCTCCACTCTATCACTGATAGTAATACAAAATATCTGACATCCGTTGTGCATGAAATGCTTAAGCTGCATGGCTGAGATCACACTAAGAGATGTGGGTCTCTAGACCACTGAAATGACCATAGGTGAACCTAAACCATCTACACCTTCGACCCTCTTCTATCTGCAATCCATCTTGGCACTGTGGGTGCAAAGCCAATCCATGCAAAGAACTACATCATAAGAACCAAGATGGGTGATACGAAGGTCTATCATAGAAGTCATATTCCCTTTCTGTAACTGACAATCCCTAACTACAGAATCAACTTGTACCCTAGCACCTCATGCTAACTCCACTTCCCAATTCACCTCCTGTTTAGCTTCCACTAGCTCACAATGCTCTACTACAAAAAAGGAAATGAAAGAATCAATAGCTCCTAAAACAAAAAGGATAGAGATGATACTACCTTGAATCATACTTGTTGTCTCAATCACTATGGCCTGATGCTCAGCTTGATGGTTATCAATCACTGCAAAGACTCAATGATACTTACCCAAGTCCCCAACCATGGCCTGTGTTGCTGGAGGATGTGAACCACCTCCCTAGGGACAGTCCCTAGAAAAATGCCCTATGGCTCTACATGTAAAACAAGGTCCTTGGGACTGCATCTGATTGCCCTATGATCTGGTGTACTGTGATCCCCCTATCTTACTAGAACCGTTGAATCCACAACAAGAGGTCTGTTGAATCCTTACTGGTGGTGTGTATGGTGCATGTTACCTTTGATCTCGTCTAGGGCCCTGTGCCTACCAATGTTTGGGCTTAAATCCCTATTGTCCCTTTGCCTGTCTAGTCCTCTAATGCTGCAGAGTCCTGTGTGGCTGAGGCTATGGGGATCTAAAGGACCCCGATGAGTGTCTCTTATTTCCCTTCCAAGGGGGTCTCTGATATCCTGTACTCTGAGGTGGAGGATTTTGGTTCTATGACCGATCCCGTGTATCGTGCCCTCTGCCCTGCACCTCCTCTGCAATTAAGGCCTTCTCTATGGCCTCTCATAGATCCACTAGTGCCACCATGTGCACTGGTCCAGAAATAGAAGTATTCAACCTCTTAACAAAGCGGTTGTCACAGAGCTTCTCATACTTCATGTACTCTACGTGAGGTAGAAGCTCAAGAAATATGCTCTCATAGTGAGTAACAGATAAAACTCTCTACTGCAGATAATGAAACTCGTCTATACGACGCTGCTTGTAATTCTCTGAGAGGTAACAACCCCAGAATCTCTCTAAAAAATATTCCCAAGTGAAGACGTCAATAACCAGGTTACTTTTGAACACTTCCTGTTGCCACCAAACCAAGGTGCATCCTATCAACAAGAGGATGACCAATCAAGCTCGCACATTGCACTCACATTTGTGCAACCCAAAGCATCTCTCTAAACTTAGTAACCATGCCTTGGCCTTAATTCCATCTGTGGCTCCGGAAAAGGGTGGTGGTTAGAGGCAGAGCAAATCCTTAATTTTTTCCCCCACATCCTGGTGTGCTCCTCTACCTGGTGTCCTGCAAAATTTTGTGATCCTTATGATGGCCACAGTAGCATCTCCCATATAGTGCAAACAGTAACTATTGCACTTGATTTTGGTGGAATCCAAAGGTATTTTGCAGCGAGTAAAGAAATTTGTTTTTGGCAGAGCTTCTAGCCTAGGCGGTCCTATTTCATCCTCTTGCAATGTTTGCATTGTCCGTAACTGCGAAGAGAAGAATACAAATATTATCCTCCATACAAAATAAATGAGACAGAGACAAGAAGAAAATGTAAAATTAGTCATTATCGAACGCTTAGATTGTTAGGGAAAGATATTTTACCATCGCTTTCTTGTTTTTTGTTCTGTAAATATTAGCTCCTGATACTCGATCACCAGCTCCTCACTTTCATTGGAACTTGGAAAATGTAAATGCCTTGCTTCCTCGACTGTTGCAGAAATAATATGGAAAGACTCATTGTTAAGCAATGAGAATAGAATGCTTCTTAACCTGATAGTCAGATAAGATCTTTTTGTGAGACTGTATCTTTAAAACTATGCTCGTCATGTCTCCTCTACATGCAGACATGTGTATCTATATTATGCTATTATGCTCTTGACCTGAAACCTCTGCACAACCACAGTTCCCCATAACTGAGTTCACTAAATCCAACAGACGTCCATTATCTTGCAGAGAAATGTCTCGAGAGACGTGTGTTCTCTTGCATCCCATTTTGTGCAAAGGTCACCACAGTTCAATAGGAAAATGACAGAAATCTTTGAATTGTTATGTGTGTTAAAACATATGCAACTTTACTAAATGAGTTAGTAACTAGAAGACAAATATTTATGAAAATTTAATTCTGATTGTTTGTTGGAAGAAAGTTTAATCTGTTGTTAAGTTCTATGCCCCCGCAATAGTTTTCGTTCTTGCAAGAACTAATAATAGATACGAATATCTCAACAATCTTCTTATAAACATGCCAAGAATTTTAACAACATCAAAGACATATGTACAGTATCTATTGATACTCTTTAGCTATGATGCATATTTATTCATGGTCTCTAAATTGAATCAGGGTGTCGACTTAACTGCTTCCTTCTTCTTGCGCGTGCAGCGTGGACCATTGTCCGGAATGTCACCGCCGCAACTCTGATGTGATGCACACTGTGCTTTTATCTTATCCACACTTGGGATGAACTTCACATTATAATTCCTATTTGCAACATGGGCATCGATATTATGTCTGCCATAGACATTCAGAAAACAAATAACAAAAAGGAGGAGGATTACCCATTTCTTAAGTGTTGACTTCTTCTTTATTATCGATAGATAGCCCGACCCGGGACGTTTTGTTGAAAGTTGATAACTATAGCTTTGCAATGACTAATGGTGTGACTCGAGAATCAAATCATATGTGCGTTCTAAATATTCAGAGATGGACGAAGGTAGATTATAAAATGAGGATTTACTCTTAGAATCACGTTAAGAGGATAGACGGTGTCTTTATATAGACGCATCATTAAATTTTTGTGTTAATTTCCTGGACGTCTCTAATGAAAGCACAAAGACGATGCTATATAATTGGATTCCAATAAGTTAACGATGATTTTCAAACCCGATCCGGTATGAAGAAATTTAAAAAATATATAAAAAATCCCAACCAATGCTTATCATTATGCATCAATAAGCTTCAAATTGCGAAGAAATTACGGTTTCTGAAAAGTTTAACAAGTGGCTTTAAGTCATTTTTCCTTTAACATTTCTGAAATGGTGGATGTTTCGACGCACTATTATGATAATGTTAAAGGGGAATCTCAATTATCTATATTTGGGGTTTCAACAAAGATGTTTCGGTCACAGTTGTGCATTGTATCGTAGCTGGCAGGAAAACGACTCTCTCACGACTAGAGAATAATGCACTAAACATTGACCATCTATGTGGTTGTCTCCATGCACCCCGCTTTAATGAATTATTTTATCAGTTCTTAATTCATCTTTCATTTCTGCAACCGAACATACCTACCAGTCCTATCAAACATTATTAGCAATTTCACTTTGGGTATGATGAAGAGGTGTGGAAGGTGAATTATTAAATTTCTAAAATCTATTAAAATTGTTTTTTAGTTTTTAAAATCTAGTGTTTCTTTAGATTTTTTTGTACCAATGTTTCAGATCACATTCCATGAACTATCATTATAATGAGAGAGATGTAGGAGTGAAACAAGTGAAATTGTATACCAAGAAAAGATAAATGGTGTATGAGAGGAAGCAAGGGGAGAGGGTGGCACAAGATTCAAGATTGGAGAGAAGAAGTCACAATTAAGGGTGAGGAGATTATCGAGCAGGAATTGAAAGGTGAAAAAATAAGTAGCTCTAAAGGAAAAATAAAAATTAAGCAAATAATAATTAATCTTATTCTTTGCTTAGTTTATATTCTCATTTAGGTGTCCACATTGGTTTTCCACCTTTGAATTTATTCTTAAGAATATCGTCACCCTTGACCTTGAGTTTTTCTCTCCATCTTTGAATCTTTTGCTACGGTCTTCTTTCCATTCCCTCTCCTATCATTTTTAACCTTTCTTAGTCTAAAATTTCACCCATTTTACTCCTATAACTCTCTTAGCTGATGATGGATCATGGAGTGTGATTAGAAATGTTGATGTGAAAATAAATCTTACATTGTGAATTCTAGAAACTAAACAACATTTATAATATAACTTGTAAAATAGATTTAGTAATTTACTTCATATAAAATATAATAGTGATACAAGTTATTTTGTACTATATATAAAATTATATTTATATTTAGTAAGTTTTATTATAAAATATAATATAAAATAATTAATAAATTTGTCGAATTAGGTAATGAAATTATTTAATTAGTTGAGATAGAAAAAATAATAAAATATCGCCATGTAAGCATTGGACAATTTTGGTTGACTACAACATGTGTGTGCATGGACACACACACAAAAATACATATTTTTATATGATCAAATCCTTAGTAAATAGATAGATAAATAGATACATACATACATATATACATAAATAAATACATGCATATGTGTATGCATGCAATATATAATATTTGATTGATCACATTTAATTAACTAAGGTTGAAGAATTATTGTTTTCCTTTACACTCATCAAAGTGACATAATTAAAAGAAGAGTACAAAAATGTAGGATAACTTGTACATTTTTAGGAGTTTTATATTTTAATTACTAATTCTTTTCTTAAAAATCGATCAAGAATGGTGCATTGTGATTTATTATTTTGTAATAGTACAACTACCCTAATAATTAAGTGTGACTTAAATATTTTAGATTGTTAAACCATCTTTTCTATCTACACTTAAATTAAAAGATATACGCTTATAAATATACACTTTCTTATTAGAAAAATAAATAACCTCAATATTGAAAATAACACTATTCTTTAAAGTAAAAAATAGAACATGGTATAAAATTAAAATTTCAAAAAAAATTTATTCCAAAATATTTGAATCCCACACAAAATAACTCTCCATTCTCTAAGAAATAAAATAATAGTAAAAACCAAAGTTGATCACTACATGATACTATTGATCCTACACATAAGATATTTTTTGTAGCCTAGAAAAAGCCTTGTAAATTCAAATTTCATGGTAAAATACACCCTATAGTCGCACTTTATATGAATGGAAAAGCTTGAATAAAGAAAAAAAGGTCATCTTCCATTACATTATATAGAAAATAGATAAAATATGAATGCGATTAACAAATGTGATTCATCACATTATCTTACACTATTGATCAATAAAGCCAAAATGCTTGCTTTAAAATGAAACACCTACAACATAAAAAATACAAGCAACAAATAAATTATTAACTTATATAAAATTATGGAGTAGTTAGCCCATGTTCTAACTATCTAGAAATTTTTTGAGATCTTATGCACAAAACAACACAAGTTGCATGTTAGCATATTAATAGTCATATATATGACATATAGTTTAAATAATATGATATGATTTATTCATATTATACATGTATTATATTATATTTTTCCTTCGTTACTATAGAATATATTTTTAGTTATATATATTTATTATATTACTAATCATATTGTTTATTATGTTAAGATAATATTATATATTATATTTTTTTATGAAAGAGGTTAAAATTGTATCCAACTCAAGGACAGAATCAAAACAAGAGGCCCCATGGACACCATGTTCGTGCTATTTCATGTTTGGAATATGCCCTGTAAAATTTTGAAGTCCCCTTTCATTCATGTTGTCCAAAGGTTTAAAATCATGGTCAAAATTGTTCTTATGCCTCTGCAAATTTTGTTTTGGCCCTTAACCTAATTGGAAATGATGAAAAACCCTTGTTTCGTGTCCCCTAGTGTAATTTCGGTCATAAAAACCCTAAGCGCTAAAATTCTTTCTAATTTCATGTTACCTTTTTCACTAAAGTCGTGTCTCTAATGGGTTCATTTTAAGTGGTCATGTTTATTAAAGTTGTCGATCCTAACACCGTGGTCATACATTATTCACTTAATCCAAAGTCCACTGAGAGTTTAATAAGATTCATTATGTATTGAGCAAGTGTGTTTTAATCAGATGGCCTGCTTAATGGCTTAATCTGAAACCACTCGAGATCTAATGGATAATCCATTAAGTCGTGACGCCATGAGTAGATGGTGGGTCTGATGGTCATAAAAGTTCTTAACTAAACAGTGGGCAGGTCATAACAAAATCGATGGTAGAGTTAATCACTTAAGGGAAAAGTGTGCACCATCTAATGGTCAAGCGATTAAGTGGTGTTGACGTGTGTCAAGGGAAGTAACATGGGTCCTGTCACAGGCATCATAAACATGATTAAAGTTCACAAAGATCTAACAGTTGGCAAAATCGCTTAAAGGAAAGATGCACAAAATCTATCTATTAAGCGATTAAGCGGTGAAGACATGTGGTAGTTGGTGGACCCGAGTATTTTGAGTTGGCAAAAAGTAAAACAAAAACAACTTTTTTCTGATCAAACGGTCAACTTAATGGCTTATCTCAAAAGTATCTTCCCTACTCTTACAAGAGCCCACTATTTCATTATCATAAAAGGTGGGTGGGCACAATTTGATATGTATTTCTAGCCCTATCATCTAGCAAAGTTTGTATCCAGCTATGTAGATAATGAAGATTTCATAATGGGCATGTTGACAAAGAGAACCAAGTGCTTGACACTAGAGCACCAGTTTAATTTCCCTGAGTATATTATTAGAAATGTTTTTGATATAAGTGAAAAGGAGGTCAGGAAAGAGAAATGGCTGGTATACAAGAAGTCTTTGGACTTTGTGCACAATTTTTATAAGTCTTATGATAGTTTGAAGGAATTTTTCCCTTGGGCCAAGAAGATTGAGTCCCCGATGATATTATTCGAGGGTATCATGCAAACCCTCGGTGAGAAAAAAACAAAGAATAATGGAGGCTGAGCAAGAAAAGGTTCATGCCATCTTAAGAAAACTTTCACAAGGAAGGCTAATTCCACCAGGGAATTATGTAGTATACAAAAGAAGGGGGTATAGCACCATTATGCCCAAAATTGACAAGGCTTCTGATCAGAAAGGAAAAAGGCTAGCAGATGCTAGTGCCCAACAGATGTCGTCTCCCAAGAAACAAAAGGTGGAGGGAAAAGACCAAGAGAATGTGTTATACTCTCCCTCCAAGTCCCCTTTACAAATGGATGACCAAGCAGTTTCCAAGAAATTGGTTCAAATGGGGAACACTGGCCAAGTTTTTTTCACTACACAAGAACTACAAGAAGGAATGCCAGAGGCACCTAGGCATACAATTGTTGATCTCACAGTGGCAGAATTTAGAGGCAAAGAACTAGATCCTGTAACCAAACAGGCTAGTGAGGAGTTCTTATCAGATGACAATTTTGTTAAGGCTAGGGCCTTTTTTATATTTTTATGGAGAGCTCACATTGATGAGTACAAGGAAAAATACAAGAAATTGTAGGAAGCCTAACAAAATCAGCCCAAAGATGATATTGAAAAGGAGGTCAAATAGGAGTTAATGACCAAATTTTACAAGATCACTCCTAAAGAGGGCAGGGAGTTGGTAAATAATTAGGGAGTCCTTATCCTACCCCAGTCAGATTTGGCTGATGTAGTAGTTTTTGAAGCTGTTAGAAAGTAGGAAAAACCATTAAACACTACTGGGACATCAATTGGTGCCCAGTTTACTGAAAATCATGCAGCCCTAGCAATCTGGTCCTTGAAGAAGAAAGATAAAAGAAGATTAAAATAAGAAGATCAAACTGAGGATACATGAAGCCTCATTGTTAAGAAAGTTTTTGATACCTCAGGTATTGAGGCAGCTAATCTTGTTCTTCAAACTGCCAATTTGAGTTTGAAGGTCGCAGAGAAGGAGAAATATGCTTATAACAACTTGAACCCAAATATGAATTTGTCTTAAAGGCATACAATGATGAAAGGGTTAAATCCCTACAAAAGGATGATAGAATAGCATTTCTGGAGGGGAGGAAAATAGTGCAAATAATTCCTCAGAAGATGATTGCGTAGGAACCTCACCAGACTTCATCATCCATCCCATATGTCACTTGCCCTCCTTCTCCGATGCCCTCAAGCCCTGCTACTCTAATAGAAGCTGAAATGGAAAGAAACAAATTATTAGCAGAGAGGGAAAGGATGGAAGAAACTACTAGAAAGGAGCTTGAAGAATCTTTAGCCTACAAAGAAGTTGAGGAGTGGTTTAAAAAGAGCCACACTGACAAAGTATACTCTAGCCTCTTAAGATGTGCCAAGGAGGTAAATTTGGCTGATCTTTATTTGTTAGGAAAAAGGGTGTTTAACATTATCAATGAATATGTAGTAGATAAAGATCAATGAAATTTAGTCATAGACACCTAGAAAGGAAAAGATGCTAAAGTGAAATCTTTTTATTCCATGTCCAATGAGGAGAACAATATTGATATTGTTTTGACCAGAACTCACAAGTGTCTAAAGCTAATGGCAGACTTGGACACCAAAAGAAATATCCTCATCAGGAAAGTGGAAAATTTGAGAAGAGAATTTTCTAAGGGTAGGTATGAAATATACCCCAACATGTTCAAGAAAGATGGTGATTTAAAGAATGAGGCACTATGGTTCATACAAATAAAAGAAGCAATAAATTCCTGCACACATAGTATCATCATCTTGGAGGGCACAATTTTATTTGTCCAAACCATAAATATCATTAATAAAGCCAAGGAATTTTTTGAGTTTTGGAAAGAAGAAGTTAAGAAAGAAAGTGCTAGCTGGGGTGAGGTCATCGATAAGAAGGATGAAATCCCTGGTTTCAATTTACCAAGAAATGAGGTGTACTCTTCTTGGAAGGACAGGTACCCAATTTATAATCCAAATGAAGGTGTCTATATGCAGGTGGATGAGGATGCCCACCAGAGCAGTTGATGCAATTAAGAATAGATATCATACATCATCAACATCAGAGGCAATAGTTTCCACATGGCTATCTCCCCAAAAATACAAGGCAATTACAATCACAATGCAACCATAGGACAAGGGATCAGTTAGAGTATATTGTAACATAAGTAGTTTTCTTATCCACTTTCTATTTTTTCCTATTGTATTCTTAAATTTTGTCTTCTAGCCTAGTCATCTGAAGCTTGTTGCATCCTTGATCTTTAAGGATTCCAAGATGACTAGTGTTGGCTATATATAGCAGTTTGTAACATATTGTAAAGGATGGTAAAAATAAGACTATAGAGTAGACTTCTGAATTGTGTCTAGATTTTGGTTTTGGATCAATTTGAATGTATTGATATCAGGCTTATAGTAATAAAATACAAGACTACAGAGTAGACTTCTAAATTGTGTCTAGATTTTGGTTTTGCATCAATTTGAATGTATTCATATCAGGCTTATAGTAATAAAATACAATGGAATCTCCATTTTGATACCAATTATGTCTTCTTACATTTACTATAAGCTCTTGTATGTTTAATTTGTAAGACATTGTAAATGTACTGGTTATAAGGTAGCTATGTCATTATTTGTGAGTTGCTTTCAAGAAGGGTTTAAATATTGCAAATAATTACAGAGGGTTAGGGTTTGTGCATGAATTTGATATAGGGGTGTGAAGGTGAGAAGATACAGGGGTGTGAAGGTGAGAAGATGGTTTGTAAGGCATTCCATGTAAGGTTTCATTTGTATTTCAATCAATTATCCCTAGTGTATGTATGTTTCATTCTGACTCTATGGCCCATGATTAGGCACTAGTCAAATTTTGAAAGGTGGTTGTTATCATCAATCAAATATTTATCAATCATTACATTTTTGTTATCTAAAATACATGTCTAGATAATTATATTGAGTACAATTCATCTTATTGATTCCTTGAAGAGAAAATTAATAGGTTAGCCTTCCTAAGCCAAGTGGTTTAAAAGGAAGGATGATTGAATGCTTGATCCACTATTAGACTTGATGAAAGATAATAGTCTGTTGAGGGTGTACCCGCCTATTTTCATCCTTGTTAATTAGCCTTTTCCTTGTGAGAATCTAGATTGGGTACTAAAGAGTCTAGCATTTACTGCTATATACAGATTCTACAAGAAAAAGAGCTAACAAAATGGTGACTCTACTAGGGATCATTATAATATTCTAAGAGTCATGTTTATGAAAGAGTTTGTCCTTGCAATACTAAGAATTAGTCTATTTTTCCTCATAGTCCTAAAGGCAAGTCAATTCTATCTATTTGTTATCACACACTATTTGAAAGTTTTGATCCTAAAAATGATATGAATTTTGTCTCAGACATAGTGACTGGTGATTGCAAAATCTTTGGTTTAATATAGTATATCTTTTTCAAGGAAAGTTGTAGAGTTGATTTGCAGTTATATGAACAGTGAAGGAGAATTTTCTTAAGATTAGTAGGTGAGGAATTAGCGAGAAATCTTGTTCTCTAAGTTTCATCTTGACTTATTGCTAAAAGGGAAAACCTGAGTTAGGACAATATACTCAATCTTTATATATATTTGTCCTCTGAAAAGAGGTGGTAATTCTAACCTCTATGTACTTTAGTGTTGCACATTAAACATTTTGAAATATTTGTCAGTTCTGTAAGATGAGTTGACAAAGAAATACCATATCATACTTCAAAGAAAATCCTGAAAAGGATGTTGGAGAGGAGCTCCATACAACTCAAAGGAAACACTAGTCCAAGAGAGGTACATCCAAACATGATTCCCACCATACCTCTAAAGGGAGGACGGAGACTCCCGTTCTAGAGAGAAAGTCATCTTCACTCGGAGATGTAGGACCCATGGGACCAACTGACACTTACATAGAAAATGCTAATTTTGATCCCTTTAGGGATGGAGAAAATACTGACATAGGTTTCTTTCCTACAAAAGAAAATATCACTCCACCAGAAGAGACCTCTGCTATTGAAACAACTTCATATGACTCTGATAAGTTGCAAGATGAGATTATGGTTTTAAAAAGGAGAAAGAAAGATCAAGAAAAGGAAATACCTGAAGCAGAGAAGAAACGTGGGCAGAAGATATATGACTTACTATTGGAAAGAGAAGAATTATTAGGTGAGACCAGAAGGAATGACCTTAAGGCTAAAATCCTGAGTCAAGAAGTTAAAGGTTTGAATCCAGAATTGTTTGGTAACCTTGATGATTTAAGGAACAAAGCCCCAAATAAAATCTAAAATCCTGACAAGGATGAATTTGAGAAGGAAGGACCCATCATCAGGCAACTATTCCCATATGAGACTGAGCATGATGCAAAGCTTAAGACAAATATGAAGGAGGTTCCCAGAAAAGCTAAGAAAAAGGCTATTGGTGTGACCATAGAGGAGCCTAAGAAAAACTTGACCATCCCTATAGGAGTATCCAAAGTTGATCTTAAGCTAGAACAAGCTAGGAAAGAAAAAGAGGACTTGGCCAAGCAACTGGAGAAGTTAGAATTAGAAGCTACCGCAACAGACATGAGAATGAAAAATAGATTTTATACATGCTACTACTAACACTTCTACAAGAAGATCTATGCCAGTTAATCATGGAACACAACCACAAAAATAATCTGTTGGCCTGATCCCAATCAATCAAGGAGGTGATCCTAAGGTGCAATCTTTTGGTTTAAATTCAAATGTTAAGAACTCTGGCTCAAATGCAAGTGCTCAGCCCGGTGGTCTTGGCCCAAGCATTCAAGCTACCAACCCTAAGAAAAGTGTTCCCCCACCCTTTCAACATCAAGGAGGAGCTACTGGACCAAGTGGTAATAATGAACTTGGAAATTTCCATAGAAGCTCTATCCACATGAACATATACAAAGCTCTCTTTTTTAAAGGCATCCGTGGTCACCCTAATGTGATCCCCAATGAGGTAAGAAATAGAATCCCTAAGTTCATTGGAAATAATGTTGTTACTTGTGAAGATAATCTAAAATCTTTTAGTGACAAGATAACTAACTTTGATATTGAAAATGAGGATGTTATTATGAAGCTTTTTGTTTAGTCATTAACAGAAGATGCTACGAATTGGTTCAAAAATTTACCAAATGATAGTATTGGTTCCTGGGATGAATTTGTAAAGTCTTTTAGGGAAAAATATAGAGAACATGTAAATTTTGGATACATTTTAAATGAATACAATAACATTAAAAGGTTCCCAAATGAAAGTATGGCTGATTTTAACAGTAGATTTTAGAAGGCCATGAATAAACTTTTCCAAGTCTTAAGGTTAGATGAAGAAGTATGCCTTACCACTTATATCAATGTTGCTAATGGAAAAATGTCCTATCTACTCAGAGATAAAAACCATACAACCTTAAGGGATGCTTATAAAATAGCAATTGAAATTGAGAGTAATAGGAGAGCATCAAGAAAATCGGGGAAGAGGGAAGAGAATAAACTTTGGAAGCAAAAGGGGTTAGCCAAAAAACTGGCAAAGAAGATGATACAGTAGATAAACTGGTGAGTGCAATAAAGGATCTTACTACCAAATTGGATAAAAATGATAGAGGTGGGTACCGTGATAATAAGTGCACTAACTAAAGATTTGAAAAACAACCTAACTTGAGAGATTACCCTTATTAGATAGATTGGAATAATGCCAAACCAGTCCCTAATGGACAAGATAACCCAAAATCCAAGGAAACTCTAGATCTCCTAAAAAAGAATAGTGCCAAATATGTTGAGAACACTCCTTGGTGTGATGCTTGCAATATGCCACATTATTTGTATCAATGGGTAGTAGCACAGGCTCTATTTGACCAAAAAGAAGAAACAAAACAAGAAGGCCCTGCTATCAATATGTTCACAGTAAAAAAACCATATCCATGGTTTTATAATATTGCATTATCTCCTAATAATTTGTGTATAGAAGGTAATTCTTGTTTTAAAAATCAATTACAAAATCCACCCTATCAAAGTGATCAGATTGACAATATTTCACAAGAAATTATAAATACAGTGGGAAGTGGCAATTCACATTCTCATTTTAGAACTCCCACTGATGAGGAAAAAAGGTCTTTAACTGTTGCAGTAATTAATCAGGAAAGAAATGCTTACAACCTAAGCAATAGAACAGTACAACCAGCTCAAGGTAAACCTACCCCTATCTATGTCAAAAGGGAGTCACCTAGAGTTACTAAGGATTCCCATGTCAGGGAAAATAAGGGTGAAAAGTATGAAAAACAAGAAGGGTCTTCTTCTGATCATGTTGGAAATGAAGAAGCAAAAGAGGAACTGGTACCTAATGAGAAATCCAAGAAAGTGAAAAGGATGAGTGATATGTCCCTTGAATCGCCCCTTTTTGACATGAAACATGCTCTGACCCAAATGAAAGTCTCAGTCCCACTCATGGAAATGTTGAAGATAAAAGAGCACAAAGAAGCTGCTCTGGCATTTTTAAAAGGGATAGATGATGTATCTATTCCCAACCAAGAGGAAATACCTTTGACATCAAATGATACTAGAAAAGACAGCCCACTTGTGAAAGGAAAAGAAAAAAACAAGGAATTTCTAATATCTGTATTGGAAATATAATCACCCAAGAACCATTATATGTTGACCCATTCTATGTCACCTTAATGGTTAATATTTTATTAGTGAGAAAATGCATGATTGATTATGGAGCTACAAAAAATGTGATGTCTTATCATGTCATGAAGGAATTAGGCCTCCAGGTCACTACATCTGCTAGAAGTTGTTATGTTATGGACAACAGGGAAGTTCCTGTGATAGGAAGAGTGAAAAACATTGAGGTGAAAAATGTTTCTTTCCCTCAAGCAACTTACAGAATGGATATAGTGGTAGTGGACACTAAACCATATTATGGTTTGCTTCTGTCAAGATAGTGGGGAGCAGTAGTAGATGGAAAAATGCAGTTAGATTTGTCCTATGCAACTATCTCTGTAAATGGACATGAGGTTAAGTTGTATAGAGAATCTCGGTCATCTGTCATGGTGGAGGTGGTTCTACTTGACCAATTGAATTTTTGTGTCAATGTTGATATGGAAAATTTTATTGTTGAAGAAATCAAGCCCCAGTTAAAGAACACTAACCCAATTGTGGATGAATTACTATTGTAACAAAATGGACTATGGAAAATGTATTTTGATGGAGGATGCTCAAAGGAAGGATTTGGAGAAGGGGTTTTATTTATTTCCCCATTAGGTATCACCTTCAAGTACTCTTTCCTAATGACTTTTCAATGCACAAATAATACTGCTAAATATGAAGCCTTAATCATGGGAATGGATATTGCTATCAAGCATGGTATTAACTGTTTAAAAGTTCATGGAGATTCCAAGTTAATTATATCTCAGATTAGGGAGCATTATGCTACTAAAGATGACAAATTAAAATTGTACAAATATGTTGTCTGGGATAGGATATAATTCTTTTATGCTTTCAATATCCTATGGATAGATAGATCCAATAACATAATGGCAGATTTCTTGGCAAATATTTCCCTAAAAATAATGGTGTTACTCTTACTGGTATGTCTGTGGTTGAAATAAAAAGTAGACCTGTAGTTCCTGACAATATCATTGGAAAGTACTTGAGGATGATGATGATATCCTCAGGTTTATCCAGTGTGTAGACCAATATGATGGTCAAAAGATTGTGAATCTCTAGTATCAATTGTGGACAATAAGGAGTATATATTTGATCAAGAAGTAATCCAATTGGATACTAATCACATTCCCAAGGGTTGACTGAATTGGAAGGTATGTTCATGATAAATTATAATTATATGACTCAGAAGTTCAATTCCTAGGTGGGAGATTTAGAGGAAATTAACTTGGGATCTGAAACATCTCCCCAATTAATCTATATTGGTAAAAAATTAGACAACAATGTGAGACAAAATTTGATAAAATTGCTAAAGAAATACAATCATTTATTTTCATGGTCTTATGAGGATTTGAAAGCTCATAGAAAAGACCTATTTCAGCTTGATATCCCTTTGAAAGAATGAATAAAACTATTCAGAAAAAAACAAAGGCCCATTAACCCCCTGTTGGCTACCAAAATGTAGGTAGAATTGATGAAGCTAAGAGATACAGGTATCATTCAACCAATAATACATTCATCATGGTTCTCTAATTTAGTCCCTGTAAGAAATAATAATGGGGACATAAGATTGTATGTTAATTGTAGAAATCTAAATGTGGCTTCATTGAAGGATAACTATGGACTACCTAACATGGAGGCTATGTTGCATAAAGTCACTAGGTATGATTTGTTGTCTATGATGGATGGATTCTCAGGGTACAATCAAGTGCTAGTTAAAGAATATGAGAAATTCAAAACAACATTTACTACCCCTTGGGGCACTTATGTGTATGCTTGTATGCAACTTGGGTTAAAAATGGTAGTGAAACTTTTCAAAGAGCTATGGATGTAGCTTTCAAAGACCTTATAGATGTTCTGATGGTAGTGTACCAAGATGATTTGACATCTTTCTCAAAAAGAGAAAAGGATCATTGTAGTCACTTGTAAAAGGTGATGATAAAGCACTGGAATATGGGGTGTCTTTAAACCCAAAAATGTGTCACTTTGTTGTTACTGAGGGAAAGCTCCTGGGACATATAGTATCGAAAGAGGGGGTAAGCATAGATCCTGAAAGGGTTGAAGCCATCCAAAAGGTACTTTCTCCCAAGACCTTAAAAGGTATACAATAATTTCTAGGGAAAATTAATTTTTTTAGGAGATTTATTGCCAATTTTGCAGAACTGGTTAAACCTATTGTCAAATTGTTGAAGAAAAATGTGAAGTTTGAATGGGACCAAGAGGCACAGTTGGCCTTAAAAAAGATAAAACAAGATATTCAAATAGCACCAGTCCTTATGTCCCCTAATTACACCAAGCCCTTTTCTTTGTTTACTTTTGCTTGATTTCATACTATTGCAGCAGTCTTATTGCAAAAAGATGGTGAGGGATTTGAACATCCCATTGCATTCTTTAGCAAATCTTTGCAATCAGCTGAGTTAAACTATGAGTTGATGGAAAAAAAAGCCTATGCTCTGGTAAAGGTAGTTAAGGCTTTTAGGCCCTACTTGGTATGTGTAAAGGTGAATGCTAATGTTCCTGATGCTGTTGTCAAGGACATTTTGGTCCAGAATGGAGTAACAGGAAAAATGTGTAAATGGATAAACAAAATTCAAGAGTTTGATCTAGACATCCATATCACTAAGTTTGTGAGGGGACTAGGGTTGGAAAAGTTGATGACAGAAGAAAATTTGGACTTAGTCCAAGTTAACAATGTTGATACAAATGATAAGTGCTTGACAAGTATTGAAATGCAACCTTGGTATGACAATATTGTATATCTTCTAAAGAATGCTAAATGTCCAGATAACCTAAATGACAACCAAAGGAGGAGTCTAAGACTACAAGCTAAGAAATATGTTTTGTAGCATGGAGACTTGTTTAAGAAAAATAGAGATGAGATCCTACTATTATGTCTGGACAAAGGTCAATCAGAGAAGATGTTAAAGGAAATGCATGCTAGAATGTGTGGAGGGCACTATTATCCTAGATCAACATCTCATAAAATTTTGAGAGTTGGATACTATTGGCCTTGTTTGTTCCAAGATGCTTACAATATGGTCAGGAAATGTTAGCCATGCCAAAGCTTCTCAAGTAAGATGAAGTATTCAGGAGCTTTACTTTTGAACCATGTAGTAGTAGAGGCCCCCTTTGCTATGTGGGGAATGAAATTCATAGGAGAATTTTTTGAAAAATCAAGTGGAGGCCATAGCTGGATTCTACTGATAACTGATTACTTTACAAAATGGGTGGAGAAAATTCCAAATAAAAGAAAAACAACTACTGTTTTCATTGACTTTCTAATGAATAATATTATTACAAGATTTGGTGTTCCCCTCAAGTTGGTGATGGATAATTCCATGTGCTTCAGGTCAGAGGAATTTACTAATGTTTGCACCAATATGGGAATTGATATGTCCTACTCTTCCCCATACCATCCTCAAGCCAATGGATATGAAGAATCTAGCAACAAGAGTATCTTACAAAATATTGAAAAAGACCTTGGAAGGAAATAAGAGAACTTGGCATGTAAAATTGAAACTTTCCCTTTGGGCTGATAGGATCACTGTCAAGAAGGCCACTAGAAAGTCTCCCTTTGAGTTGGTTTATGGTGTTCAATCAAGAATGCCTATCAATAATCTTCTCCCAATCTATAAGTTTATCCAAGATGAAGAAATGGAAGTTTCTGAACCTATGGAGGAAAGGATGGTTCAGTTGGTAGAATTGGATGAAATAAGGAGAGAAAGTCAGAGAGAAAATATGAAATTGCAACAAAAAATGAAGTATCTTTTTGACAAAAGAGAAGATGAAAGAAAATTTCAGCCTGGTGATTTTGTATTGCAATGGAATTCCAGGGCTGGAGATAAAGGAAAAAACAAGAAGTTTGAGTCACTATGGATTGGGAATTTTGTCATATCTTGAATCTTTGAAAAAGATTCTTATTTCCTCAAGAATCTGGATGATGAAGAATGGGAATTGCCAGTGCATGGACAGTTTCTGTAAAATTTATTCAATTAGCTCTTCTTTTCCATGCACAGTAGAATGTATTATATGTATAGGTGTTTTTTTCTTTCTATTGTGTCTTTGTTTCCAGTAATATGTTAGTATGGTTTGTGGTCTACCTCCCCAGAGATCTATCATTCTTTCTATAACCTAGCATTTAAGCATCCTCAAAGAGAGCCACTGTTGGTACTATTTCATGTTTGGAATATGCCTTGTAAAATTTTGAAGTCCCCTTTCATTCATGTTGTCCAAAAGTTTAAAATCATGGTCAAAATTGTTCTCATGCCTCAGAAAATTTTGTTCTTTCCCTTAATCTAGTTGGAAATGATGAAAAACCCTTGTTTCATGTCCCCTAGTGTAATTTTGGTCATAAAAACCCTAAGTGTTGAAATGCTTTCTAATTTCACGTTACCTTTTTCACTTAAGTCATGTCTCTAATGGGTTTGTTTTAAGTGGTCATGTTTATTTAAGTTGTCAATCCTAACACCATGGTCATACATTATTCCTTTAATCCAAAGTCCGCTGAGAGTTTAATAAGATTCATTATGGATTAAGCAAGTGTGTTTTAATTAGAAAGACCACTTAATGGTTAATCCCAAACTACTCGAGATCTAATGGATAAGCTATTAAGTCATGATGCCATGTGTAGATGGTGGGTCCGATGGTCGTAAAATTTCTCAGCTAAATAGTGGGCAGGTCATAAAAAAATTAATGGTAGACTTAATTGCTTAAGGCCAAAGTGCGCACCATCTAATGGATAAGTGATTAAGCGGTGTTGACACGTGTCAAGGGAAGTGATATGGGTCCTCTTGCAGGTAGCATAAAGGTGATTAAAGTTCAAAAAGATCTAACAGTTGTCATAATCACTTAAAGGAAAGATGCACGAAATCTATCTGTTAAGCGATTAAGCGGTGAAGACATGTGGCAGTTGGTGGACCTGGGTATTTTGAGCTAGAAAAGAGTAAAACACAGACAACTTATTTATGATCAAATGGTCAACTTAATGGCTTATCTCAAAATTAATTGAGATCTAGTGTCCAAGCCATTAAGCGGTGTTGACGTGTGTCTAGGTGATGACATGTAATTAACTAAAGGTAAAGCTGACTGTATGATAAAGGTTGGAGAAGTTTGAAAAGATCTAATGGCTCACTTAATGGCTTAAAAGGAAAGTAATCAACATCTATCATCTAAGACATTAAGACATGATGCCACATGTCCTAGTGGGTCTTCCTAAGGTCGTAAAGATATAATTAAAGGAGTAGCACCTATAGAAAAGATCAATGGTTGGCTTAATCACTTAAAATTAAAGTTCTTAAGATCTAATAGATAAGTGATTAAGCTGTGATGATGTGTGGCATAGAGGGTGCGTCCTATATAGTGTAGTTATCATGTTAATAAGGTTGTAGATTTGAAAGGATCAAATGGTCAGCTAAATAAATTATCTCAAAATTAATCAAGATCTAGTGTCTAAGCCATTAAGTGGTGTTAACGCGTGTCCTAGGTGATGACATTGCAACCACAGTTAGTAAACTCTAGATGAGATATATTCTAGATAGGTTAGGATAAACCAGATAGTGGACTTAATCCCTTAAGGAGAAGAAGCATGACATATATTGTATAAGTGATTAAGTCATGCTGACATGTGTCCCAAATGAAAAGTTATTTCTGGGAAAAGAAGAGGTTCGTTCGATGAAGGAGATGTTACTGGGAATCTACTGCTTGAATTCAAAGTTATCAAATTGATTTTTAGTGAGCCATTAAGCCGTGAATTTGAAGTAGATGAATTGATTGTAGAACATGTGGCCACTTCAATTATATTTAATGTGAAAGATCGATTTGACTGAAGCAGTATAATTCATTGTTTTAGCTTGAAGTCACCATAACTCACTAGAATTATCCAAGCAAACAAATGAAATTGCAGATATATTCAACTCCTCATGAATGAATTGCAGAATGGGTAAGTCATCTCTAAACATAGCAAGATTCAGGTTTTGAGTAAGATTCACAATTAAAAAGGCTTTCATAAGTATTGTTTCAAAATCTGAATTTCACCTCAGCAAAAAACCTTAGGTTTAGAATGGCACCTAGGATTGAACTTTTAGGAGAGGTAGATTATTAGAAAAGAAATGTTAGGGAGGACTTCTTTCTGCAATTAAAATGATCCACGAGTGATGCAACCAAATCAAAAGAATAGTCCCAACACATCCCTACTTCAGAGTGGGAGAGGGTTTATATTACTCAGGTAGATGGGCTAAAGATGTTAAAACTAGTCTGGATGGTCTAACTTTTTTTAGAAATGCCTATAGCCAGAGGAACGCCCCTACCCCTAATTGTAAAATATGGGACTTAGACGTGGGAAACTTGATAGCACCTAGGGTGTTTATGGATACAGATTTGTTTACCCTGATATCCAACACTTATGAAAAAGTATCCAGGGTTGTTAGGGATACACAGGGAAACGTGTTGTTGACTGTCATAGCTGATGAAATCAGAAGAATTTTTGAATTGAGTGATACTTTAGTGCAAATGGATGATATTGAATTTGATTATTTTAAGGAAGTATACTAGACCTACAGGGAATATTATAGAAATGAGGCCTTGAGAGGATATTTTAACAAGATAGGGGATCTAATTGTAGTAGGGCCTAACACACCAGAGCCTTTCAAGTTGGATTATTTCAATGGTAAGGCCAATAAAATGTATAGTGCCCTATGCCAAGTCCTAGGAGAAGATGGGGAGACAACAATGTCTATCCATATAATGTCCATGGTGGTTCAGATCCTACAACCCAACCTATTAGTGGTTTTTGACTATGCCTTTTACATTTCCCAACAATTGTATGAGGGTTTACCAGGTATCCAAGATAGTAACATACTTAAGCCAATGGGACGGTATTCCCTTATGATGCACATATTTTTGTACAATAATGTTGACTTCTTTGAGGAAGAGATGGACCTAACTAGGTTCCAAGGTGATGAGGATTTGCATGTTCAAATGTGGAGTGCTAATCTATCATGGGATAGAAAAGAAACTAGTTATGTATCCTTTGACAGGGTTTTTTCCACTAGGCTTAAGTAAATATTGTGAAAATAGAATGCCATGATCCATACTAATATGATGAGGTTATTGAGACCTATTGAATTTTCTCCAAAGTTGAAGACTGCTCACAATTGGAGAGTTTTGATTTTATACCCTATTTCTCCAGTAATAAGGGTTTATGGATTCACGGGAACCCCCAATGTGCTACCATAAAAAGTCCCTCTGAAGATTGGAATTGTAGAGATTATGAGACAATTGGGAGGATTACAAGAGGAAGCCCTGAGAGGTAAAATGAAGGGAATTATATTCCCTACTCTTACAAGAGCCCACCATTTCATTATCATAAAAGATGGGTGGGCACAGTTTGATAAGTATTTGGAGCCCTATCATCTAGTAAAGTTTGTATCCATATGTGCAGATAATGAAGATTTCATAATGGGCATGTTCAGAAAGAGAAATAAGTGCTTGACACTAGAGCACTAGTTTAATTTCCCTGAGGATATTATTAGAATTCTTTTTGATCTAAGTGAACAGGAGGTTAGGAAAGAGAAATGTCTTGTATACAAGAAGTCTTTGGACTTTGTGCACAATTTTGATAAGTCTTATGACCCTTTGAAGAAAATCTTCCATTGGGCCAAGAAGATTGAGTCCCTGATGACGTTATTCAAGGGTATCATGTAGACCCTTAGTGAGAAGAAACAAATAATAATGGAGGCTGAGCCAGAAAAGGCTCATGCCATATTAAGAAAAATTTCAGAAGTAAGGATAATTCCACCAGGGAATTATGTAGTATACAAAAGAAGGGGGTATAGCACCATTATACCCAAAATTAACAAGGCTTCTAATCAGAAAGGCAAAAGGCCAGCAGATGCTAGTGCCCAACAGATGCCCTCTCCCAAGAAACAAAACATGGAGGGAGAAGAGAAAGAGAATGTGTTATACTCTCCCTCCAAGTCACCTTTACAAATGGATGACCAAGCAGTTGCTGAGCAATTGGTTCAAATGGGGAACATTGGCCAATTTTTTGTCACTACACAAGAACTAAAAGAAGGAATGATAGAGGCACCTAGGCATATAATTTCTGATCTCACGGTGGTAGAATTTACAGGCAAAGAACTGGATCCTGTAACCAAACAAGCTAGTGAAGAGTTCTTATCAGATGACAATTTTTTCAAGGCTATGGCCATTGTTAAATTTTTATTGAGAACTCACATTGATGAGTACAAGGACAAATGCCATAAATTGCAGGAAGCCAAACCTAATTAGCTGAAAGCTAATATTGAAAAGGAGGTCAAACATGAGTTAATGACCAAATTTGACAAGATCACTCCTGAAGTGGGCAGGGAGTCCTTATCCTACCCCAGTGGGATTTGGCTAATGTAGTAGTTTTTTATGCTATTAGAAAGGAGGAAA
The DNA here is from genome assembly GCA_018584345.1 of Thuja plicata. Classification (NCBI taxonomy): domain Eukaryota; kingdom Viridiplantae; phylum Streptophyta; class Pinopsida; order Cupressales; family Cupressaceae; genus Thuja; species Thuja plicata. The sequence goes on along the minus strand of MU225254.1, from coordinate 109,847 downwards.
AACCATTAAGCACTACTATGACATCAATTGGTGCCCATTTATGTGAAGTTCATGTAGCCCTGGCAATCTAGTCCTTGAAAAAGAAAGATAAAAGGAGATTGAAAGAAGAAGATCAAACTGAGGATAAGGAAGCCTCATTATTAAGAGAGTTTCCAATACCTCAGGTATTGAGGAAGCTAATCTTGTTCTTCAAACTGCCAATTTGAGTTTGAAGGTAGGATAGAAGGAGAAATATGCTTATAACAACTTGAACCTAAAATATGAATTTGTCTTTAAGGCATACAATGATGAAAGGGTTAAATCCCTACAGAAGGATGATAGAATAACATTTCTGGAGGGGAGACAAATAGTGCAACAAATGCCTCAGAAGATCATTGCACAAGAACCTCAGCACCCTCCATCAGCCAGCTCATATATCACTTACCCTCCTTCTCCCATGCTCTAAAGCCTTGCTACTCTAACAGAAGCTGAAATGGAAAGAAACAAATTATTAGCAGAGAGGGAAATGCTGGAAGAAACTACTAAAAAGGAGCTTGAATAATCTTCAGCCTACAAAGAAGCTAAGGAGTGGGTGAAATAGAGGCACACTGACAAAGTATTCTCTATCCTCTTAAGATGTGCCAAGGAGGTAAATCTGGCTGATCTTTATTTGTTAGGAAAAAGGGTATTTAACATTATCAATGAATATGAAACAGATAAAGATCAATGGAATTTAGTCATAGACACTTGGAAAGGAAAAGTTGTTGAAGTGAAATATTTTTATTCCATGTCCAAAGAGGAGAACAATATTGATATTTTTTTGACTAGAACTCACAAGTGTCTAAAGCTAATGGCAGACTTGGACACCAAAAGAAATATCCTCATTAGGAAAGTGGAAACTTTGAGAATAGAATTTTCTAAGGATAGGTATGAAATGTTCCCCAACATGTTCAAGAAAGATGGTGATTTAAAGAATGAGGCACTATGGTTGAGACAAATAAAAGAAGCAATAAATGCCCAGACACATAGTATCATCATCTTGGAGGGCATAATTTTATTTGTCCAAACCATAAATATCATTAATAAAGCTAGGGAATTTTTTGAGTTCTGGAAAGAAGAAGTTAAGAAAGCAAGCGCCAGCTGGGGTGAGGTCATCAGTAAGAAGGATGAAATCCTTGGTTTCAATTGGGAAAGCAATGAGGTGTACTCTTCTTGGAAGGAAAGGTATCCAGTTGACAATCTAGATGAAGGTGTCCAGATGCAGGTGGATGAGGAGGCCCAACAAAGCAGTTGATGCAGTTAAGAATGAATATCATACATAATCAACATCAAAGGAAATAGTTTCCACATGGCTATATCCCCACAAATACAAGGTAATTACAATCACAATGCAACCATAGGACAAGGGATCATTTAGAGTATATTGTAACAGAAGTGGTTTTCTTATCCACTTGCTATTTTGTCCTATTGTATTCTTAAATTTTGTCTTCTAGCCTAGTCATCTGAAGCTTATTGCATCCTTGATCTTTAAGGATTCCAAGATGACTAGTGCTAGCTATATATAGCAGTTTATAACATATTGTAAAGGATGGTAAAATTAAGACTACAAAACAAACTTTTGAATTGTGTCTAGATTTTGGTTTTGGATCAATTTGAATGTATTAATATCAAGCTTATATTAATAAAATAAAATGGAATCTCTATTTTGATACCAATGATGTCTTCTTTCATTTACTATAAGATCTTGTATGTTTAATTTGTAAGACATTGTAAATGTACGGGTTATAAGGTAGCTATGTCATTATTTGTGAGTTGCTTTTAAGGAGGGTTTAAATCTTGCAGATAATTATAGAGGGTTAGGGTTTGTGCATGAATTTGATACAAGGGTGTGAAGGTGAGAAGATCATTTGTAAGGCATTCCATCTGAGGTTTCATTTTTATTTCAATCAATTATCCCTGCTATATGTATGTTTCATTCTGACTCTATGGCCCATGATTAGGCACTAGTCAAATTCTGAGAGGTGGTTGTTATCATCAATCAAATATTAATCAATCCTTATATTTTTTTTATCTAAAATACATGTCTAGATAATTGTATTAAGTAAAATTCATCTTAGTGATTCCTTGAAGAGAGAATCAATAGGTTAGCCTTCCTAAGTGAAGTGGTTTAAAAAGAAGAAGGATGATTGAATCCTTGATCCACTATCTAACTTGTTGAAAGATAGTAGTTTGTTGAAGGTGCACCCGCCTGGGTATGTGCAGCCCACACTATAGAATGGTTTTCATCCTTTTCAATTATCCTTTTCCTTGTGAGAATCTAGATAGGATACTAAAGAGTCTAGCATTTACTTCTATATATAGATTCTGCAAGAAAAAGAGCTAACACACTAAAGGTCATCCAAGTTAAAAAAGGAATAAGTCCCCAAAGGAAAAGTAGAAGAACCAACTACATATTATTGTCCTCCAAAATATACTTTTCCAAACCCTTTGAATAATCTAGGGATAAGAATCAACATTCATATACATTCTGCCTATCCAAATTCTTATGTGCCCTTTTAGCCTAATATTTTGTGACTATATTCCATTGTCTAAGAATACAATAAAAGGAAATATATTCTAAAGAGAAGTAGAAAATAAAAATATTTTGTAACCACTAAGGCTAACTACCAATTAACACCATCCATACTTTGATCATTTAACATAGCCAGTACAATTTGGGGATGAAATTAACAAATAATCTTTTTCCATCCAAGATAAAATTATCTTTCTACTATATAAATAATATCTAGGGAATAAATATGATTATTAGTATATTTTCCTTTATAGATAGAGAAAATTAACAAAATGTACCAAAATTATTATTTGTGCTAATGCCACCAATCCTTGCATGTCCAAGTTTCCCATAGAAGAACCATCAATATTCACCTTCAAAGTATTTTAGGAGAAAGAATTCAACAAATGTCTGAATGTATCTTTTATTTTCCTATCAAGGCCTTTTACCCATAATAAAGACAAAACCACTATCACACAAGTTCAAATACCTTATAATAGTCAAATCACTAAGATCCACTACACCCGAAAGATCACATTTGTTGAGATAGTCTGTTGTATCCTACTAGTGACCATTTCCAAAAAACAATTTTTAATCCTAAAAGATACTTCAATTCCTCACTAGCCAAAGATTTCAGATAATGAAAGGAAGACCAATATGTTCCCAAGCAACTTGAATAAAAGAGGTTTTATCTTGAGTATCACCAAATCTTTCCCAAAATTCAACCAAAGAAGTGACTTGAACACAATTATAATTTTATGCCCCTAAACAAATGTGTCATATCTTCCTATATTAAAGAAATTGAAAGAGGATATGTGAAGTACATTCTTCACTACTGTTATAAAGAACATAGATAAGAGGATCTTTAATGCCTCTCTTCTATAAATTCTCCTAGATAGTACATCTACATTAAAAAACCAATCATAAAAATAAGTTACACTTGGTCTAAGAAAAATTATTTCATGCCTCTTTATACAAAGGAACACCAACCTTTCCAAACAACTATTTATCCATCTCCATGTAACCAAAGGCAATAGAAAATTTTCTCTTTGAATCAAGACCCTTGGATAGAATATCCCTTCATTGAAAGTATTTGTGAATTCTACGTACCAAAATTCTAGCTTTCTCTTTATGGTCTTCCTCATAACCTCCTAGAGGCCACTCTTGTGGATCCTTCTACTGATTCACTCCACCTAACCCAAAATTTTAATAGCTTTAAATTTATCCATTATACTCAACCTAGCTTTAAATAAGGTATTACAAAGGAACTAATCATGAGAAAACATAGTTATAATAGGAGGATAACCATCCCAATAATCATATCAAGAAAGGGCAGTATATCCCTTATTATAAATAAAAAACCCCCTCTTTTATGATTTTTACCCCTCTTTTGAGAGTATTCAATATCATAGGTCCCTTCTCCAAAAGGTGATATAGAGGCATTTTTGAACTATGCACTCCCTCAAGAAATATTTGAGAACAAATTCTAGCATGATCCTAATCCTCATAGGTATACCATCACCAATATAACTTGATAGCTAAAAAATAATTTATAAGAGTTTCAAGCCTAAGCACAAGAGCTTCCTCTTTCTTCATCCTCTAAACAAGATCCCACTTAACTAGGTTGTATTCAAAGGGAGAGAAAAATTGCATACCCAAAGAATTTTAGAGCAAAGGGCATGGAACTCCTTAATAAATCTTGAAGAAATTGCTTTCACAAAACATTTGTAAATAGGAATAGTCTACAATACCAACTTCAAAAGATTCACTCTCCTAGAAGATGAAATACATCGAAAAGTTAATTATCTTCTACCCTCTTGCAAAACATATCCAAAATTTCCTTCCAATACACTCTAATTTAAGATCACAAAGATAGGCAAGACCTTTAAAGATAAATAGAGGAAGAGAACCATTTTAAAATCTAAGAATCTTGTTAGTAAACAGATTTGCACTTCAAAAATAATAACTCAGAATGACTTACAATGCCCAAATAGAATACAAATGCTACTAATAGTTAGAGAATTTATCATTGGATTGATAACTTTCCTCTGAATTGAGAGGTACAAATCCCTCTTAGAAATATTTAAAATGAAAAAAAAATATCAGTTATGTCTTTAACCAGAAGACACAAAGGCATACCAACATTCACCCATAAACATGGTGTGAATGCGATTGTGGATTTAATAATTTAAAAGAAAACTAAATGCATAGCACACAGACCATTCACTTAGTCTTCCCACTATAGGGGCATGAGAGGGAGATTTGATATTTTGTTTTCAGATAAATGAATGAATGGAACTCATAGAATTTATGACATTTATATGCACAACTATAATGAGGATGACAACATAAAAAGATGACCGGAATAGCTCACAGACTACAAGCAATCAGAAAGAAAATACTCAAATCCACATATTCAACATATATTACTTTCTTTTCTTTAAATACATAACAAAATGGCTCAAATACCATGTTGTCCCTGCACAAAAACTATGACTAGAAACATTACATCCATTCCCTCTTTCCCTTCTTACAATAAGAAATAATTTTCCTCCTTTGCTGGGGCACATAGACTGGAGAAAAACAAGAAGAAGAACCTGTCTCTTATCTTTCTTTTTCATATTTAACTCTCTTTCTCTGAATGAGATATTTTTTGTTTCCATAACCAATTCTATAACTGATTCTTTGAAATTCTTTAAATAATCTTCTCCTTCACCTTTGAGCCCGATAAATTTATAAAGTTTGGAATAAAAGTTTATGATAATACTTTTCTGCCTATTGGAATGATATACATGATTATATTTGGACATGTGGCATATGAATACATTAATCATCAATAAAAATTCTTGTTGCTAGGTGGATTTAAAAATATTTATGACTGTCAAATTAGGCCTCAGTGCGGGGGGCATAACTAATTATCCACTGTTGGATCTCCTTCATTTTTGGGTATGTTGGTATTATCCTAATTTCCCCCAACTCCACCAAAATGATGTGGAAAATTATGGTTTAGGCAAGAGTTATGCTGCTCTAAGTAGAGGCATAGAAAATTGTCAAAACAATCAGACATGTGTTAATGTTATCAACAACTTTCACATTCTTTGCACTCAAACTTCACCATTGCCACCACCACTTGTTTCTAATAACTGATATTAATGTCTAGATGAATCAAACATCATCCCATTGGGTTATCTAAAGCATTCCATCACCTCACAATCACAATTAGTTAGATGAATTTTAGATTTTCAAAACTGCGCACAGTCGCCATAGTGTTCCAACATTTGTGTTGTTTCTATTATGCAGCCATGATAATAAAATTGAAATATTCACCATTAATGCAGATGCCTCCTTAGATACCCATACTAACTCTATTCCATGCATTATGCAATAATTCCATCCCTATAGTACTTTTAACATTTAATTGTTGATATGAATCAACATTGCCAACATGAAAGGTAAGGAATCATTTCCCTTCATTTTAAAGTTTATATCATGTGATGTTTGTGCCATTTCTAATCTATGTAATAAAATGTGAGACATCTTTCCAGTATATTCTAACGCACTAGAAAATATGCCTTGTACCATGTTTGAACCATCTTGATCCTCTGAACTGCATTAAACTGCTTTGAACCTTATTGAACTTTTTGAACACCCTCGAACCACTTTGAACCATTTTGAACACCCTTGAACAAGTCTAAACAAGTCTAAACAAGTTTGAACCAGTTTGAAAGTGTGAACTGCATTGGACTGCTTTGAACCAGTTTGAACCATGTTGAAAGGGGTTAAAATATTTATGTTTCCACTTTTTATATTTATAAAACATGATCTTTTCAAAGATAAGAATCAACAACCATGCAAATCCCACATTTTGATCAATAATAACAAGATAAGGGTTGAGTTTTGAAAATTTTAAATTCGGGCACTATAAGTGGGCCAATAGCTGGCTCTAACTAGGGAATTTTTTCATGCAAAAAGCAAAGAACACTAGAATCTCTAGTAACAAATAAAAATTCCTAGAACCATTGGGTAACAGAGTCAAGAAAAATAGAGTGCACGGAGATGCTTGCAGATGGGTGGAGGGGCAACTAGGCAAACAATAAGCCAAAAACCAACACCAAGCCAAAACTAAAAAAGACAACTTAAACTAGCAACACACTAAAACTTATTTACAAGGAGTAGGGAAAGAAACCCATACCTTTAGAGATGTATGTGGTTGCTCAAGTGAAGCCATTTACCGGTTGACATAAAAATCTTCAAGTGCAGAAGAGTGGTTGAAATTTAAGAAGCACCGTCACCAATAGGCAACCTGCAACTATCGTAAGAAAGGACCCAACAACAATGAACTGCAGAAGCTCTTCAAATAAAACATTAGGTCCAAAAATACACCTTGCATCACATACTTCTGGAAGAAAAATGTTAATACCATGTTGAATATGCTAGTTTGCATTAGAAATACTAACAATTTCTTTAAGATTCTTGGAAACAAAAATCAGACTTTTGATAGAGCAATCTTCTTCTACATTATGAGAATGATTTGCAACCATTTTGTCATTAAAATTTGAATTTGGAATTAATAAAAATGTACTCTCCAAGCATGTATAACCAATATCATCTTTAAAACAATAATATTCCAACATGGGGTGACTACTAGACAAATCATCTTCATAATAAAACTTAAATACCTCCAGTTCAGAATGTGCATATGATTGCACAATAGAAGTAAGTATGTTTTCCTTAGTTTGTGCCTCAAATTTCTCATAATTCTCTAGTGCTTTGGCCTGTAGAAACTCATCATTATATTGCATGCAATCAAATTGGAAAGACTCAAAATCTACTTACACATCAAGATGAGGAATACCCTCTACTTTATCACCAACATGCATTTCGGATTCATGTTGCTTCTCCATGTTTTCTTGATCAAGACTACTTGCTGAAACTATGTAAGAAGTATCAAAATCTGAAAAAGAAAAATCTTCAGAAAAACCACCATTTGATCTTTCATTGTCCAATCTTTTCTCAATAGGAAATGCATCTCCACATGCCATCAAATTTTCTGATTTTGAGTCATGAGCATCATCATCTTCAACATGCAAATGATAGATTCCAGCAATATTTTTAGAATATAATCTTTCCTCGGTTGAAAATATGTAATTAAAGGATAAACCAAGGTATCCTTATTTGTATTTTTCCTCTAGTCCAAGTAGGAGGACATGTCACTATTTTGTATTTCCTTTAATAAGGAAAATAGATATTCCTCCTTAAGAGGAATCACACATTTGTCACACACACAATATGAATGTGGCATTCATAGGAGAAGGGAGTTACATGCAAACTCCTCCACTCATCTCTACTTAAGATATTCCTCTCACACACTTGCCCTAATAATCTTATCTTCTATCTCATTTCTTCTCTCAATCTCTCATTGCTCTCATTATTCTATTGAGCTTATTTCTCTCATCCATAGGATTTTTTTGCCATATTCTTATTATTCACAAAGGGGTTTTTCTTTGCTGTTCCCCTTACCAAAATCTCTTGGCTCTTTGTTGGATTCTTGGAGTTTCTCATGTGCTTGGTGATTGATCTTGAAAACTTTATCTCACATTTGGCTTATGGTAAATCCTTCTTGCATTTCATTTTCTTGGATTACTTCATGTTCTTGT